>MVAK01000046.1:8287-134904 GCA_014825535.1 Cystofilobasidium bisporidii | reverse complement strand
AGGAAAGCAAGGAATGGCAAGGAAAAAGAGTCTCATTTTGACATGGATTCCTTGCTCAGACCAAGGAATCCATGGATCTGCACGCGGGGCCAGGCGCAGCAAGGAGTTGGCAAGGAAAGCAAGGAAAGCAAGGAAAACGGGTTCACAGGGGCCGATCAAGGAGAGGCGGGCTGGGGACGGCGACGCTGAGCTACCGCCCTCCCGACGACGACCTGGGTACCCTGACCTTGACCTTGCTTCCAGCCATCGTGCCGCCCTACTCTTGCATTGTTCGAGTCAAGCACCTCTCTCCGCTCGTCGACGTACCCGGGCGAGCCTGCCGGGCGAGGCCGAGGGTCTGCGGTTGCAGGACCTGTCGCCGCCGTCGTCCAGGGAGCTCGACGTCAGGCACCCCCAGGCTGGACCAACCGCGTCCTGCCTGCCTCTCACCGACTCGACCCAGGCACCTGACCATCTGCGGCCGGTCTGCCAGCGTGCATCCGTGCGCACTGATGGTGACTTACGACTCGGCCGGGCGATGTGGACGGCCGGCGGCAGCTCGCGTCTCGGCGGCGGCGGCGGCGGCGAGTGCGATCCCGCTGGTCGGCCCCCTACTCGTAACTCGACCAGCTTGTGACCGGCGTGCGTGGGAGCCAGCTCATCCATGCTCCGGGCCTTAGCCTGGATCAGCGCTCGTTTTGGTCGACTGGTCGGCTTGCGCGCTTCGGGTGGTCGTCGAGAGGCAGAACCGCCTGTTGACCTGGTCAGCTCGGCGGCGGCGCCGTGCGCTCGACCCTCGTTCGGACTTGCTGCTTGTTACTGCTGCGCTATGGCCCTCCTCCATCGCTCGTGCCTCGTCGCGCTCTGCTGCTCGACGCGTTCCACAGCCTCCGATCCCCTGCTTCCGGACTGTCGCGTGTTGCTGACCATCTCAGCGCTTACCTGTCCTTCCTCTGCCTGTCGACCAGTGCGCGCTCGCTAACTGCTTCACGCGCTCACCCCTTGCCTGACATCCCTCTCTGATCCAGGTCGTCGTCGGTCGCTGGCCACGATCGCTCGTCTTGCTGTGCGCATGGATCAGCGCCAGCCGCCGTCGGCGGCTGGAGGCGTCGACCTGCCAGAGTTTGAAGGCACCCGGTCGACGCGCAGTTCGCGAGGCCGCACGGCCCTCGCCCTCGTCGCCTCAAGCCCTCCCCACCACTTCTTCGCTTTCGCCTCACACCGCAGCCTACCTGGTAGCGCTGATCAAGACCGATGTCGCGGTACCCAACACGATACCGTTCGACGACCGGCGTCACGTCAAAAGGGGGTCGAGGGCAGCGCGCACCCCTCCAGGTTCGTGTGCGTACTTCCGGACTCGCGCCGCCACCGACTGGGCACGCCGCCAAAGTGGGACGCGTCGCGCGCCAACGATGTCATCTCGGCCGATCCCTCAACAATCGGACTACGCACGCGCGTCTCGACCCGCTTGGCCTGCTCTCGAACTCTAGTCCTGCCGTGACCAAACGTCCCGAGGGGGCGGGCATATAAAGGGTGCCTGTCTTCCTCCCCTCTCTCTCCCTCTCCCACCATCACTCAACATTGTCCCACGCCGCACCCTACCACAGCCTCACTGCCTCCTACCTCAGCCCATCGCTCTCTACCAGCACCACCTTTACCCCTCTGACAATCCACCATCATGCGCGCTTCTGTTCTCGCCCACCTCTCTGCCGGCCTCACCAGGACCACCAAGGTGCGCCGCCATGCCTTGTTCCCGCTTCCCGCTTTTCTTTGTCCCTCTCGCTGACCGCGGTCTCTCTCTCTCTCAACGCTCTCCGGCGCCTCAGGCCACCTTCGGTCGCCGCAAGGAAGTCCTCAAGCCCAAGGTCTGCAAGGTGTCGACAACCGGCTGTTTTGACGGCTTCACTTCTGCCAACACCATCTCTGAGTACGTCCCGCCTCCCGCTTTATCACTCAACATCCGCGGTCAATCGCAGCCAAGTTGACTGGCGCCGTCCCGACCTGTCCTCTTTCACTACCTGCAGGCCCTTCTTCCCCGCCGCGGCCACCTGCGCGGCCCGATACTCTGGAACGTGCGTCGTGCTCGCCTCCCTCCCTGCCTGCTTCTCTCTGTTCTGTGCTATGCCTGAAACCGAGACTGACGCTCTCGTGCCCCCCTATCCATCCATCCAACCATCGTCCAGAACGCCCAAGCGATGCCGTCGCAAGCGCGCGCGCGAGGACGACGACGACAATGACGTCTGCAGCGCCAGCAAGCGCACCTGCACTGAGGCCCTGCCGACCTACCGCGGGCGCAAGTTCAGCCCGCTCCGGCTCGGCAAGCGGTCGACCGACGAGCTCGCCGCCTGCGCCGCCTATGCGGCCGATGTCGACTATGCGTGAGTGCCTGTCTTTATTTTCCTGGCACGATCTGATCGATTTTCGAGCTAAGCCATCATTGCCCTTGGACTGCAGCTTTGCCTTTTACATGAAGAAGGCTGCCGAGGCCAAGCCTCTGTGCGTCTCTCCGTCTTCTGTGCTGTCTCCCTTCATCTCCTCATCGCAACTCGCCGCTGACGCGCCCACCCGCTCTTTGCCTCCCCTGTCGCAGCGGCAAGATTGACGTGGCCGCCCTCGCACGCGCCCGCGTTGTCGAAGACATCTGCCAGCGCGAGGAAGACAACGCCGCCGGTCTGTACCTGCTCGTCCAGACGTTCCTCCGTAACGACGACGATAACTCGGCCAAGATCGACCCTGCCGACGCCCGGCAGATGTTCCCCAACCTTGAGGACGTCTTCCTAGTTGCCGCCAAGCTATCACTCATGCTACGCGACGAGCAGCAATCGGGCCGGGACCGCATCGGTTCCCTTCTCCTCGTAACGGTCAGTCGGCATCCTCCCCGCGCCTTCTGCGCTTTGTCAATCCTCGTTTTGTTGACCCTCGATCACCCTCTATTTTCGCCCGCGCAGATCTCCGAGTTCCAGAAGCACACGATGCCGTACGCAATCTGGCAAAAGCGCTCGGCTGCCAACCGGCTCGCCTACTGCGAGCACGACCCTGCCTGGGCCGACTTCTTTGCCGACGCCGAGCTCGAGCTCGACGCCTACCTGCCTGGCGTTGGCGCGGCCGAGCTCCTGTTCGCCCCAATCGAGCGCCTACTCATCACCTACCCGGAGATGCTCTCGGCCCTGCTGGCCGCCACGCCGGTCGATCACCCGGATTACGAAGACATCGAGCAGGCCCTCGTCGTGCTCGACCGCGTCAACGACGACATCGTCTCCACTTGGTGAAGCGGCGGGCCGGTCGATCATCTCCCACGGCTACACGCTTTCGCTCCCCGCCCCGCTTCCAGATATCCCCCCAAGCCCCCTCCTATACCCTTCCAGCCCCCTGTCATACCCTTTGAGGCCCTCGCTCCAATACCTCAGGAAATCAGACAGACCCTAGCCATCTTTCCTCACCCGCTCCCAATCATACCCTCCTCCCCCTCATTTCTGCAGGAAGTCCGACAGACCTTAGCCATCCTTCCTCCCTCCACCTTCCCCAGATACCCACTCTCTTTTTAGGAAGTCCGACAGACCCTAGCCATCCTTCCTTTCTTCCCCCCCCCCCCCCCCTGCCCTCTCTCTCTCCTCTGCTGCCCGCCTGTACAGTCATCTGCGAGTCGCAGCAGGGACGAATCCGATCACCTTCTAGATCTTCCCCCTCCCCTCGCGCGCAGGCCTTCGCTTCCAGGACGCCGCCCTCTTCCCGGCCGCTACATCTCTTCTGCCCACGCATTAATCATTACCACCACTGCTCTCTCGACATCACCGCCCGGCGACTAATTTCTATTTCCCTCCCCTCCCCCTAATTCTTTCCTCGCTGTCCTCCGTCACTTACCCAATTTGAAACCCTGCCCTCGTCGATTTGTCTCTCTCTCGTCGCGATTGCTTCTTGCAATGTTGCTCGTCAACTCGAATGCAGCGCGTAAGCATGGCGGCGACCCCATCTTTTGAAGCGCCCGCGGGGAGAAGAAGAGGAACGCGCAGATCTGACGTAAGCTAGTTCATCACAAGGCTCTCAGTCGCTTCCTCAGGTCCCAAACGAGTCGTTGCACTCGACGGCCATGGTCATAGCGTCGGACCAGCGAGGGCATCGACGGCGACGTCGCGCCCTGGCAGCTCCTTGCCCTTGAGCACCTCGCGCACCTCGTCCGCGCTGAGCGTCTCGTACCGGATGAGGGCGTCGGCCAGCTGAAGGAACAAACGCAAAAGTACAATCAGCACGGGAGCCGAAGTGAGCAACACGGAACGCACGGCGAGACTGACCAGGTCGAGCTTCGATCGATTGACGGTGAGGAGGTTCCACGCACGCTTGGCGCCCTCCTCAATGAGTCTAGCAGTGTGCGGGAAGCGCGACGATCCAGTGAGGACTGGTCAGCGAGCAGTCGGCACATCGGCAAAGAAGCAGACAGGGACGCACGACCGAATCTCGCTCTCAATCTCGTCCTTCTTGCGCTCCGACAAGTAGACCGACTCCTCGCCGTGCGAGACGAGGCCGACCTTTTCGCTGAAGCCCATCTCCTTGACCATGGCGCTCGCGACGTTGGTTGCGGCGACGAGGTCGCTGTGCGCGCCCGATGTGACGTTATCGGTTCCGTAGATGAGCTCCTCCGCGACGCGGCCGCCCATGGCGACATCGATACGAGCGAGGTACTCCTTGCGCGAGTACGAGTCCTTGTCGGCCTCGGGCAGCTGGAATGTGATGCCGAGAGCCTGCCCGCGCGGAAGAACCGTCACTTTGTGCAGAGGCATCGCGCCCTCGGTCAGCATCGCAACGAGCGCGTGCCCGCCCTCGTGGAAGGCCGTCATGCGCTTGGCCTCAGGCGTGACGAAGTGGCTCTTGCGCTCGGCGCCCATCATGATGCGGTCCTTGGCCCACTCAAAGTCGAGCAGCGAGACGGCCTTCGCCCGGTCGCGCGACGCCTTGACCGCGGCCTGGTTGACGAGGTTGGCGAGCTCTGCACCGGACATGCCGGGCGTGCCGCGCGCGATGATGGACGGGTCAACTTCGGGCCCGACCGTGATGTCCTTAATGTAGTGCTTCAGGATCTCGACGCGACCGCGGACATCTGCAGGCAGTCGGAACGGCGGGAAGAGTCAGCTGGCGGCAAAGCGGCAAGAAAGCGGCGAGAGATAGGACGAAGCAGAGAACGCACCAGGAAGGGGCACATTGACGTGTCGGTCGAAGCGACCAGGGCGGACGAGAGCCGGGTCGAGAGACTGAGGGAAGTTGGTCGCACTGGAAGCGAAGGTCGAAGCAGGCAGCCATATGTCAGCGCAATCCGTAGGAGTCTCGGCCACAGCAGACATCAGAGGAAACTCACGCGATGACGATGATGCCGGTCGACGCCTGGAAGCCGTCGAGCTCGGTCAAGAGCTGGTTGACCGTTTGCTTGAGCGCGGCCTGGTCCTTGTTGGACCGCTTGCCGCCAACCGAGTCAAGCTCGTCGATAAAGATGATGGCGGGCGCCTTCTTCTTGGCCGCCGAAAAGAGCTCGCGAATGCGCTTGGCACCGACACCGACAAACCTGAAGACGGCGCGGCCGAGAGACGTGCGAAGCGAACGAGGGTGTCAGGCGGCCGAGAGACGTGCGAAGCGAACGAATGCAAAGGCCGACTCACATCTCCTCGAACTCGGAGCCCGACGCGAAAAAGAAGGGGACACCCGCCTCGCCGGCGACCGCGCGCGCCAGCATCGTCTTTCCAGTTCCAGGCGGGCCAGTCAGGAGAACACCCTTCGGCAGCCGGCCACCGAGTGTCGAGAACCGTGTGGGGTCCTGGACTGTGAACGCGCAGGGAGGCCAAGGGGCTGGCATGTCAGCGGCAGGATGACTAGCGGCTCGAAGCGGGTCTTGAAGCACGCACGGAACTCGACGATCTCCTGCAGCTCGTCCTTGGCTTCCTCGCAGCCCTTGACGTCGTCAAACTTGACCACCTTGCCGCCGTCCTTGGTGCTCTCGAACTCATTAACGCTCGGCCCGAGCTTGACCGTGCCGGCCTGCTCCATGACAAGGACGGCGATTGTCGCAAAGCCTGTCACGAAAGTCCGTGAGCATTTCGCGCACGAGAAGGGGTAGGACGGAAGAGGATGGTCAAGGAGCCGCACCGAACCACTTGATGCCCGTGCCAACGGCGTACCAGAACGAGCGGCCCGTGAACCAGCTCTCCTTCTTCTCGTCGACGACAACGTGGACCGGCTCGCCGTCCTTGCCGCCCTGGCCAACTGCCAGCCGCCCGGCGCCGTCTTCCACAGGCGGCGTGTAAATCGGTCCGCCGGCCGCAGCGGCTGCCGAGGCTGGCGACGACGACGAAGACGTTGACGGGAGGAGCGCAGAGTGCCGCTGGAGCAGGTCGTCCCGAATCCTGATGGCCTTGTTGACGGACGAGCTCTGGCCGAGTAGGATGAGGGCCTGGACGTATAGAGCGAAGATCGAGGCCGAGTGGAAGAGCTCCTTGGACGGGTCCTGCAAGGGTTTGAGGGCACACAGACTTCAGCGTCGGACGAGCCCTCGGAGTAAAGACTGAAGCCGGCTCCCCCCATCTCCCGCTCCCACCCTGCCAAGCTGCGTGCACCCTGTGCGAGCTGGTACTGGCCCGAGTTCAGCAGCGAAGCGAAAGAGCGGACGTACCCAACCCCCGAGCTTTTCCCAGTGGTCGACGAGCAGCCTCGCGCCCTCCTTGCGGACGTCGCCCTCGTCGCTCTCGAGGATCTCCTTGAAGAGACCCTCGGCACGGAGCACGTCCTCCTCCTTACCTACGGCAGCCCTCTGCGAGAGCGCGGCAAGCTCGGCCGACCACGCAGGGACAACGCCCTCCTCGAGGGCGGTCGTGTCCGGCTCAGCGGGTGACGCGCTGGAGGTGGTGGATGAGCCGTCGCCTGCGGCCCACCCTTTGGGAAAGATCGACCCAAGCGACAGCTGTCGTGCCTGGAGCAGCGGTGTCCGAGAGCCGTACGCTGACGTCGACGAGCATGCCAGGGGCAAGCGGCCGGCCGTCCGCAACGACGATGCCGACGACGGGCCGGCGAGGAGGGGGGGAGCCGACGATGCGCCCACGAGTCGGCGGCGAGCTGCTGCTGTCGACGGCCGTCCGATGGCCTTCATCGGTTTCGAATCTTCTTCCTGTCTCGAGGTGGTCGAGGTCCTTGTCTACCCTGAGCGAAAGTCTACAAACCCCTGTCGACGCTAGTTGATGTGGCGAGGAAAGGGGAGGGATGCAAAGATGATCGTTTGCAGGGCCGTCGCTGGCGTCTTTCTCACTTCCGGCTCGTCCCGTCCGCGTGGCCCTCGAAACTCCGAAACTAATCAAGAGTCAACAGCCTTCGATGTCGTCTTTGTGGGAAGAAGCTGCACCCGCGCGCGACGGTCGCTTGAACTAGCAAGCATGGCCACGATACAGGCTACTGACAGTAAGCATGTTGCTGATCGCAGAGAGACAAACCGATGCAGGCGCATTGACGATCCTCCCCCTCCCTCTCCGCTCATGCCAATCCACAGCCCGCTTGCGTAGACGAGCCGCCGGACGTCAGCCAAGAATGAAAAACCAGGTCCGGTGGCGGAAGGTAATCAGTTAAGAGATGCATGTAGATCAGAAGAGAGATGGGAGGGTAGAATGCTGGTGTGGGAGAGTCGTCAAGTGCTGGAAAGGCGTGAAGGAGAAGCGAATCGAAACGTCCTCTGGACTGCGGGCCATCAAGGAGACGGGAGACGAGCGGTCGGGCCGAGGCGAGGATGTCGGGTCGAAGAACGAGTTAGGAAGGAGAATCCCTCAAGTCCCGTCTCACTCGCCGAGGTCAAAGACGAGCACCTCGGCCTCGCGCTCGCCGACGTTGACGAGGCCCATCTGCTTGCCGGGCACGCCGCCCTCGACAAACGAGCCGTCGCCCTCGCCCATGTCGAGCTCGTCGTTGAGCACGATGCGGGCACCCTTGTCGGCCGAGAACGAGCTCGAAGTGTTGTAGCCCGATGTCTGGATCTGCGGCGCGGGCAAGCGAGAACGATTCGAGAGTCAGTCGGAGGTCGGGGCTAGTCGACAGCAAAGGGGAGAGACAGGAAGGGCCGCACAACGTGCACATAGGCCTTGCGCTTCTTGCCGCCTTCGAGTGGCTGACGAAACGTGTGGTAGACCGCCTGGCCGGGCGCGAGGATCGTCGCAAACATGTGAAGGTCGGCGTGGATCGGTGCGGGACCCTCGGCATCGCGCGCGGTCGAGACGCCCGACGCAGACAGAGGAGCGACGACAGGAACGAGGCCGGCGCGTTTGGCCTCGGCGGAGAAGCGGCGGGTCGCATACGTTGGCTGGAGGCGCGACTGGTTGGGGAGGGCCCAGATCTGATGAGAGAGGAGCAGCGCTCGAGTGTCAGCAGGTTGGCGGCACAACAAGCGAGCATCGGCAAGAGAACGGAAGAAGGGAAGGCGACGCACCTGGAGGAAGTGGACCGCCTTGCCCTTGCTCGCGTTCATCTCGGCGTGAGTGATGCCCGTACCGGCCGACGTCATTTGTAGGTCGCCGCGCTTCATGACCTCGACGTTGCCCATCGAGTCGCGGTGCTCGAGCTCGCCCGAGACGAGGTAGGAAAAGATCTCGGCCTCGCGGTGCGAGTGGGCGCCAAAGCCTTTCGCAGGCGATACGCGGTCTTCGTTGATGACCCGCAGCGGGCCGAACGAGGTGAACGACGGTGCCCAGTAGTCGGCGAACGAGAACGTGAAGAAACTGCGGAGCCAGCCGTGCTGTGGTGGAGGATTTGCAGGCGGGAGAGCGCAGAGTGGAGAGGGAATGAGTAGAGCAGACGAGGTCAGCATTGTCGCCAAGCGGGCGGAAGGTGCAGGCGAAGAGAGAGAGAGAGGCACGCACGTCGGCCTTGCCGCGAGCCTCAGACGCCCGGAGCTTGAGCGAGAGGGCGGCGTTCTTGGCGACGGACGGGACGGAGGACATGATGTGCGTCTTTTTGAGTTGGTTGACGTTGATGTTGGTGGAGGGGGGGAGGCGTGAGGGAAGAAGCGTCACTGCTGGTGATGGAGCAAGCGAGGGAAGGCGGGAGGAGGTCTTAACCTGGTGGTGGTCGGGAGGAAGCGAGGGGAGCGGCAGGAGGGCGGTCGACGGGCCTTTTGAGCAAGGTACGGTGGAATCTACTGGCTAAGTGAGCTTCTGTTTGCAGGGACCAGCTCGTAGAGAACAGGGAACCAGAGGGTAGTGGTCAGCAGCAGAGAAAAGGACTGGACGTTGGTGAGCAAAGGTCGTCGGCGTGGTTGGTGAGCGTCGAGCTGGACGACCTGCCGGATCGGGGTCGGCCGTGCCCACGCTCGCTCTGGCCGGCAGGGCGCTTCGGAACCTTTTCTCACCGCCCGCGCCCGCCCGCCGGCCAGCGACCGAGCCCATCTCGACCTCTCCCCCGCCCGACCTTACCCAAGAATCAACTTGCCAATCCAGCTCCCATGTCCTCCTCGTCGCTTCCACGCAGGTCGTACGACCCTCTCCGGCTGTTCGTCATCCCGCTACCGGCCTTCCTCTCGCGCCTCTCGCTCGGCCCGCACAAGCGCGCGATCGGCGTCCACCTTGCCGGCGCTCTGTTCGCCCTCGGCTGGTGGTGCTTCATCGACGCCGTCATCCAGAGCGGCCGGGACGCTCGTAGGGAGGACAGTGACGGTCCGCACATCAACTTTGCAGACTGGTCCGCCGGCTTGATCGCCACCCGTGCGTCGCCAACTATCCCTCGCTCTGTCCCGCCGCCGCCTCGCCTTGCGTGACTGCCTCGCCTCGCTCGCTCGCGCTCGACGACAGCTGACGGTCTCTTCCCTCATCCGCTCCGCAGTGGGCATGCTCATCGTCAACCTCATTGACAAGGCTCGGCTAGGGTCGGACGCGTACGCCGACGGCTCGACGATGGCCTGGCGGGCACGGCTCGTCCTCTTCTGCGGCTTTGCGCTGCTCGCCGGCGGGCTGGCCGGGTCCATCGTGAGTACCTGACCTGCCTCCCGCCTTCGTCTCGCATCCACCTCCTCGTCTCCACGCCCTTGATCCTGCTACAGCAGTCTGGTACGAGGTCTTTGGGTAGTCAGCCTCGCGTCAGGCTGGTCGACTGGCTCAGGCGGCCGTGAGCCAGGGACAGGAAGGAGCGCGCGTCCGCAGCGGCGCGATTGCTACTTACTTGGCCGAGGCAGCCTTGCTGCTGCTCGCCATCGTCTTGCCTGGCCGTCATTTTCCGCCGTCGCTGCGTCATCTTGCACAGTTGCTCGAGCGTTTTGCGCTTCCAGCTGGCTGCTCGGGGTCTGCGTGGTCGCGCATGCGCTCCCGCCCATTCTCCAGCTCGCTGACCCAACCCCTTTCCTCCTCTCGTCCCGCCAGACGACTCTGATCGTCAAGTACGTCATCCCGCAGACCGAGCCACAGGCAGTGAATTGGGGCGTCCAAGCCGTTCTCTGGAATGCAGGCGTTATGGCCAGTGCCGTCGTCCTTTGGGTTGCCCAGATCGGCGGAGAGGAGTACGAGTGCGTCGCCCTGTCCTTCACCTAGCCTGTTCATGCTGTCTGGGCGACGTCCTGCGCCGTCCGCAGACCCATTGGCTGACTTGCGCCCACGTCCAATGCTCGCAGGTACAACATCAACCTCTGATCTGCCAGATCTCGTCTCGTACGGTCGCTCGCTGGCCTCAGTCGACCTCTCTTCATGCCCTCTCCTACGCCCTCACCCACCACGCCGTCCCACCAGTTTTGGCCCCTCTCGCCCCTTGTTGTCCCTCAAACGCCGGCCGTCTCTGCCTGATCCTGCGCTGCGTCTGTTCGGGCGCTGCGCGGTCGGCTTGCGGCGGCGGCAGAACCGGGCAACGACAGGTGGATGCGCGCGCCAAGGTGGTCGTTCGTCGGAGCAACCGGACGGGCCTGCTGGGCAAAGCGCGGGAGGCACTGTATGGATGCTCACCCTCCCCGTCAATCTGATTGCGCCCCATGATTGACCGCGCGTCGACTTTGGCCCGTCTGACCCGGGGTTCTCGCTGACAAAGTCGCACCCTGCCACGCGTGCCCGCTTCCAGCGGCGGTCCGCTGTCGCAGCGAAAGAAGGCGCGCGCAGGGCCGTCGCCAAACGGGACCATCACAGGACAAAAACGAGCCGAAAATCAAGAAGTTTTCGCGTGCGCCTTTCTTGCCCATCTGCCATCAAAAGAGAGAGAAGGAGGTCGAAGATGTTGGTGACCGAGAACCGCGGGACGACGACTCTCGAAAGGGGTCCGTGCGGAGTTTCGCCGCCCGCGTGCGGCCGGGCCGGGGTGAGATGGGTAGGCGTCGACGACGACCTCCGCCCCCGCTCGCAACGCCCATCCCCCTCGTCCTGCACCATCACCAGAATCAGTAGCAAACTAGTCTCCATTGACGCAAGATCCTCGAGCCCGTCAGATCGGCCAAGGTATGCGTGACTGCTCGAGCTCCGGAGGCGTGCAGGGAGCGTGCGGGCAGACGAGCTGATCCGGCCTCTTGCCACCTCTCTCGACTCGTTCCGCCCGCCCCTCCAACAATACGGCCGCAACAGCCGAGCGTCAGCTCTCTTCAGCCTCAACATTTGTCGACCTCTTCCGCAAGGTGCGTATGTACTGCCCAGTGTGCTCCAGGATGGAGCGGGTCTTAAGCTCGGTTAGCCCGGCTGACCTCCCTCTTCGCGCGTCGCCCCTGTACCCGCATGTACCTCGGCAAGGCCATCCGACCGCCTGACTCACGATCCTGATTCAATCCAGCAGAGCTTCAACTTGCGAGGGCCTCTGACTCTCCGTGAGTGTCGTCGCATGATCTGCTGCACGCACGCGATGCCGATGGACTTGACGGCTGACGGCTCCCCCTTGCTCTCATTGCAACCCACCAGCCCCTGTCCACGCCCTCCCATTTCGCGATCGAAGTCGCCGTCTCTCACAACACTCAAGCCTCATCTGCCTCCTCTCGAGTTGACCACCCCGGACATGTCGTGGCGATCGCTTCCGTTTGAAACCCGCATCCAGATCCTGGAGGCGACGGTTGAGCATGGCCGTCTCGAGGACCAGCTCGGCAGCAGTCTCTCAGACGCGTACCAGGCGAGAATCCAGACGATCATCACGCTCCGACAGGTCTGCTCGGAATGGGAGGTCCGTCGCAACGATTTTCATTGCTCCATGCGCGGAGAGCCTCGTCCGCTCAACCCACTGACAGACGTGCAACTGGCGTGGAAGTATTTTGCTCGGCCGCTCCTGTTCGATCATGTCGCGTTCGCCTCACTCGACCAGATCGACCTGTTTCTTGACCGGTTGTCGAATCTGAAGACGAGCCTTCGATCGGCTCGCTGGTTCGCAATCTCGACCTGTCGTACGACCCCGACTTCAACGACACCCTGCTCCCAAACCTCGAGTGGCTGCCCTGCCTGCGACGACTCGACGGCGTCCGCTGGTGTGTTCCCGCTCTTGAAGATGCTCCCGAGGTGAACGGACTGCGGGATCTTGATCTCGACCATTTTGGCGTGTTTTTCGAGGTGCAGTCCGGAGGGATGATGCCAACTAGCAACCAGCTCCCGTTCGTCCGTTTCGACGCGCTCACATCTCTCGACATCAAAGGCAACGAATGGCTCAGCTCGTGTCTCCGGGACGGCCTGCTCCAGAGGCTCTGCAAGCTCAAGTACCTCAAGATCGTCGTCGACGATTATGACCTCTGGGATCCAGACGCCTTTCGAGACGCGCTCGCGTCGGGCCTGTCGGTCATCGGCGGACAACTGCGCTCGCTTGTCTTTGTTGCGAGAGCTCCGGACGTAGACCTCGCGCCGGCCGTCCCGCTGTCGAATGTGGATCTCTCGCCGGACAACCTGCTGTCGATAATTCCCAACGTCGAACGGCTCGTCCTCCCGGATGAAGCTCCCCTGGACTGCGCTTGCCCACCACTCCTCCGGCTGCGCACCCTTTCCATCTTTCCCGAGGGAGTCCAGTCGCCTGAGGATCGTCCACCGGGTCTGCTTCGCGACTTGATCTCGCCCTCGACCTGCATACCTCCGACGCCCAGCCACCTAGACGGCCATTCGCCTCCTCATGCGCAGACGCCAAACTTGCGCGAGATCGGCATGCTAGAATCCGACTTTGCGCGCGACACCACGGACGACTTCATCGCCCTCGCGCGGACCTTTAAGGTCAAGGGTATCACTCTCGTCGACATGCTCGGCAGACCTTGTCCGGGCGTCTGATGAACCAGTCCGAGCAACACGTTGTCCTTTCGGCCCACTCTTTGTCGCCCACGGTCGTCTCGTTTCGCCATCTTCTTCTTCCACACCATGTCGGCTTGAATGCTTCGCCGAACACCTACCACTGGGGTCGTCGATGCTCAGCCAATCGGCCCCCGCACTCTCGCCCTCCTTTCTTCACGCCTTCCGCTCGATACCCGACCGTAGCCCCAAACACGCGCATTCCCGCCTGCATCCGTCACCCTCGCGTCTGCTCTGCCTTCCTTCCATGTGCCTCTCGACAAGGTCTCTTCTCCCGCGCGACGACCTGCGCAAATTCCTCGTTCTTCTCTCACTTCGTCCGTCTGCGCCATGATACCGCCTGCAAGTGTCGTCTGATAGGACTGGGCAAATGGAAGCGAGCAGGCTAGCAGCCCAACAAATGGCATCAGGCTTGGCCGAAGGATCTTGCTAGACGGCCAGGGAGCGAGGACCAGAACCCTCGTCACGCCAAGGCAGGGAGTGACAGCCCCGATGGTTCCAAGTCGTCAGAGCCCATGGATCCATTCCGCGCTCCTCACCGCCCGACCGCCAGCAACCCAAACCGTGGACTCGGTGCAGCGACGCTGAGCGCGCTCGCGACCTCGCCTCCGCCCTGCGCCGCCGGCGGCGCGGCAAAGGGCAGGAGCCACGTCGTTTTCTGCAGGAGAGATTTGTCTTGCAGGGCCGACAAGGGCGTCGTTGGCGTCGGAGGGAGTGAAAGCAACGGGAGGAGCAGCGTCTGCGTGCGCTGTAGGCCATGCGTGACTGCCGGAGACAAAGCCGCGAGTAGCGCCGACGAGGTGGTTCCGGTCGATGCAGATGTGAGAGTCCTGTCGACGAGCGCTGCCCAGGCGTGTCCGTCGCCGCCGTCGCCGACGATCTTCGAGAGAAAGAGGACGTCGCCCGCCCGCGCGACCTTCTCCTTGGCGCCCGCGTCCGACAACGCCCAGCCGTCGAGGCCCTGGACGCGCGCGGCAAAAGCTGAGTAGAGCTCGAGACCTTGAGTGTCGAGAGAGATTGACGGCGGGAGGCCAAGCGATTGAAGCTGGCCGACGAGCGAGTGGAGCGCACATAGGACCGGCGGCGAGGGTACCGAGGCAGGGACAGATATAGACGTATCCGTGCTTGATGCTAGAGTTGAGAGCCCATGTTGGAGTCGTCAGCATTACTGCTGGAGAGAAAAGGAAGGAGCGAAGGAGTCACGACGTACGCTTGAAGGAGTATTCGAGCTCCATCTCGCGCACTCGGGCGTCGCCCGCCCAGGTCCGCTCAAGCTCCTGGACCGCCCGGCTGACGGCACGGTCCCGCCATCGCGTGAGGCTGAGCGAGTGAACGTCCATCAAGTGGGCGGCGAACGACGACGTCGACTCTGCGTGAGACAGACAGAGTGCGCATGCAAGTTGAAATCAGTACCCGAGAGAAGCAGCAAAAGGTAAGGATGAGGATGCACCTTTTGAGCCCGAGGCTGACGATGATGGCACGGCAAACATGAGCACGTCGCTCTCGAAAGACTTGCTGACGCACAGGTGCGCAGCGACGCGGCCGAGGAAGAGCTCCTTGCGGACACCTTCGTCCTCGTCGAGCCCATTAGCCCCCTCGAGCTCGGCCTTGAGAACGCGGACGACACCATCGAGCGCCGCCTTTGCGCCTTCGTTGTAGTCACACTCGAGGGTGGCGGCGCCGCGAAGGACGCCGACGTCTTCGCGCAGATGCTCGGCGAGGCCCTCGAGATCGCGCACGACCGCATCGATGAGCGGTGTCCGGCCGAGGACGCGCTTGCGGAGCGCAGTCCGGAATGTCGGCAGCGAGGCCGAGGGCGGAAGCGACGAGTTCAGCGTCGGGAATGGGATCGACGGCGCAAACATGTAGCTTGGCGGGTGGACATCGCCCTCGCCCTCCTTGTGGTCAAGCATCGCCAGCCGCTGGCGGACCGAGTCGTGCAGCGTCGATTGGAGCGCTGCCAGCTGCCGCTCCCAGATGACGCGGACGCGGCCGTCCCACGCGGCCGACAGGATTGCGGCCACCTCGGCCTTCTCGGCGTTCTCGACCCCTTCGAGGGACGAGAGGAGCTCGGAGATCTCGGCCCGTAGCGACCAGACGTCCCTGACCGTGGTGAGTTGGCCAACGAGGCTTTCGAGCGCGGTCGAGAGCAGTTGCAGGGCCTCCCGCAGCCAGCCGGCGAGCGAAGGGGCGAGCGCGGGCGGCGACGCCGACGACGAGAGGAGGAACGGCGTGTAGTTGAGAATTTGAGGCGGCAGGTAGCGCAAAAGGAGCGGCGAAGAGGGCAGCGTCTTGATGAGGCCGCGCGTCGAGATGAGGGGCTCGGCCGATGGCACGAGCGACCCGCTCGCCTGCGCCGAGTCGTCCGCCGAGGGACGCGACATGGTCGAGGGCGCGTCAGAGGGAAACGAGAACGGCATCGACAGGCTGGCGAGGCGCGAGTCGCGCCGCCGCTGGCCGTCCGACTTGGCGCCACTGCTGGCCGATGCAGGCAGCGCGCCGAGCTGGTCTGCCCCCTCACCCTCGTTCGCGACAGAAGCAACCTTCTCTCCAGCCTCAATCGCCTTGACGATCAGCTCAAGCGTCGACCCCTCGCCCAACGCCACCGGTGCGGGCCCAAAGACATCGCGCGCGAGCCGGATCGTGCCGACGATGACGCCGACGGCCTCCTTGACAACGTCCTTGACCGGCCGCCTAGGCGACGAGGGCTCCTGCCCGACCGAGCCAGCCGCTTGCGACGAAGACGCCGGTTTGCGAGCGGGCGAGCCGTCCCGGCTGGACACGCGCGACTGGCCCCTCGACGGCGCGCGCGAGACCGATCGAGACGGCGCGCGACTCGCCGACCGGCTGCCCGGGCGCGAGCGTGCGCGCGAAGTCGACGAGCCGCTGTGGGCCCGGCTCTGGTCCATCGACGGGTGGCGAATGTGGACCGACTTTGCGGCGAGGGCCGAGGGCGAGAAGGCGGGGAGGAGCGAAGTGAGCAGACGGAGCCGGAGCGAGAGGAGCAGCTGGAGGGCCGACGCGAGCGAGAGAGAATCGAGTTGGACGAGCGCGATGAGCGTCTGGGTGTGCGTTGCCGGCGCCAGCGTCGTGTCGCGCAGGCTGAGGCGGGCCCGGTCCGAGATGACGGCCCGCAGGCCCTGCAGCGTCTCCCACTGGCCCTCTACGAGCGCGCCGACGCGGCCAACCTCGTCTTCGTCGTCGCGCTCCGACACCTCTGAGTGGACAAGCCGGCAGAGCGAGAAGAGGTAAGAGGCCGGCAGGAAGAGCGACGACTCAAGGAAACGGTAGATGAGTTCGGGGGCGTCGAGCAAGAGCTTCGTCTGGGACGCCAGCGGTAAGAGAAGCGACAGCTCTGTCGGACAAAGGGGCCGCCATCTCGTCAGCTCTCCCCACAGCCATCCTCGCATCTCGCCCGAGCACCAGACTCAAGGGCAGACTCACCCTCGCCGATACCGTTGTCCGAGCTGCCGCCGTTGACGCTGCCGCCTGCACCACCGCCGAGCTCGCCCTTCGAGACCTCGCCGACGACGTCGCGCATGCGCCCGAGCCCGTCCGACAGGCGGGCCGACGAGTCGAACAGCGTGCCGAGCGCGGCCGAGGACGACAGCAGGTCGCGGTAGCGCTCGCCAACCATCGACCGGAGCTCCTGCTGCTTGCTGAGAGCGAGCGACCTGCGAAGGGGAGCGTGCGAATAGCCATCCGGCGGCGGGGACGTCAGCGCGGCGGCCTGGCGCGGGAAGAGGAGAGATGGGGCAGGCGGCGCGAGCTGGAGCACCCGGACGGACCTCATGCGAGCCTCGACCCGTCGGACCTCTCCCACAGCTAGACCTCGAAGGACCTCCTCTGCGTCGAGCCTTGACTCGTCAACCTCTGCACCCTGGTCATCCTCCTTGAGCTGGCCTAGAGCGCTGGTGCCTGGCCGGCCGAAGGTCGTCTGCCGGCGGAGGGCGACGATCGACCCCCGGCCATCATTGTGCGCCTTGCCCTGGCCAAAGTACGAGTCGCGGTGGGCCTGCGTCTGGGGCGAGACGGACGAGGGCGGTAGGCTGATGCCGAGCCCTTGCGAGAAGGACGTGCCGCGCGGACGGGAGGCCGACATGGCGTGCGAAGGTCGGATCAGGAGGGTCGGGCGGGTCAGGTCGACAATGGTCGTCGGGCCAGGTCGAGGCGCGCTCGCTCGCGGCTGAGACGCTTTCAAACTCCGCAGTGCCTCCAGCGTGAGAACCTACTTTCCGCTTCGGCCTCGCCCGCCCCCACCATCTCGAATGCGGACGGGGACAGCGTGGCCCCCTCCTCCATGCTGGGCTCGCTCGCCACGGTCGTTGGCCTTCCCTTCCCGAACCTCTACCACGATCATCTTGCCCGATAGTTCACCAGCCGATGTCACCCGAGAAGCCGACCGCAACCCGCCCGGGCGAGCTGCCCAAGGACTTCGTCGTGCGTCCTTTCACTGCTTCCTCTCCCGTCTGCTGCCGTCCTGACCTTGGCCGGGCCTCGCTTCCTCCAGCCCATCTCATACGACCTCCTGATCAAGACAGACCTCGCACGCAAGACCTTCTCCGGCTCGGGTTCCATCCTGTCTGTCATCTTGGCTTTGCTGTCTTTTCCGGCCTGCCTGTCGTCGCGTGCTGCGACTGACCGGCTCTGGTCGCTGCCTCGCTTCGCTTGCTTCGATTCCCTTTGACCTCGATCTTACTCCGCAGCGTCAAGCAGGCCGTTCCCTCAGCTACTGAGATCGTCTTTCACCTATACCCTGGCACCAAGCTCCTCTCGCTCGGCATCTCCAGCGCAGCCGACGCATCGCTCTCGACCCCTCTCGTTGAGCTTCCGCGGACCGCTTACCGGCGCGACGACCGCTGGCAGCAAGTCGTCGTCTCGCTCTCGACCGCCGGTCTCTCGGCAGGCAGCATCGGTCGTCAGCTGCGAGTGGATGCAGCGTGGCAGGGATCGCTCGGCATGGGCCAGTCGGGCTACTACCTTTCGACGTACACCGACGGCAGCGGTGCGGACGGCGACGAGGTCAAGCTCTACGCTCAGACGCAGTTCCAGCCGACGGCCGCTCGCCGGGCCTTTCCATGCTTCGACGAAGTGCGCCACGTCTCTCTAAGGAACTGCTTCCCCCGCGCACCCTCTTCTGGATTGACACCCCAACTCTTTCTCATGACTCGCACTCCAGCCCGGGCTCAAGGCGACGTTCCAGATGCGCATGCTCGTCCAGCCAACGCACGCGGCGCTCAACAACATGCCCATCGTCGACTCCCTTTTGACCGCCGCCTCGCTGGCCGACGTGACGGAGCGGCAGCAAATTGACGCTGGGATGGACGCCCGCCTGCTCAGCTTGCTGGCCGACGGCGAGCGAGCGTCGGCCGAGGGTGCGAACGACCTCCAAAAGCTCAAGCTCGTCAAATTCGAGCGCACGCCGCTCGTGCGTCTGCCCTCCGGCCCTCTGACTTACTCCATCGCAGCCCGCCCCACCTTGCTGACAATCTTGCTCTTCTGCTCGACAGATGTCGTCGTACCTCGTCGCATTCGCCACCGGCGACTTCCGTTCGGTTGAGACGACGTTCACGAGCAAGCAGAGCGGACGCACCATCCCCCTGCGCATCTTCGGTACGCCGACCTTGTCTCTGTCTCCCTCTCAGCATAGAGCTAGCCTGGCGCTCATTCGCTGAGACTCTGTTCCGCCGAATCTACAGCGACCCCCAATGCAATCGGCGAGATGGCAAACGCGCTCAAGGTGACCAAGAAGGCAGTCACTCTGTGGGAGGACGTGTTCCAGGTGGCCTACCCCCTGCCCAAGCTTGACACGCTGAGCGTGCGTCCTCTTCCATCTCAATGCGTCTTGCCAACTTGCCTAGGAAGGCTTTCTGACGATCTCATCCGTCGACCGGGCAGGTCTCGAACTTCGGTGGCGGGATGGAGAATTTTGGCCTCATCGTCAACACAGAGCGGGCGATGCGGCTACCCTCGCGTGGGGCGAGCCAGGAGGCTAAGAACCGCCAGCTCGGCCTGCTCGCGCACGAAATTGCGCACCAGTTCTTCGGGGACCTCGTCACGTGCGCGACATGGGAGCAGGTACGTCGGGCTCGTTCTGGGCATTTGCTCGAGACCCTAATGGAGAACGCTAGAGCTGACCGCCTTTGGCGGGACCGGCCTTCCATTTACCAGCTTTGGCTCAACGAAGGCTTCGCCTCGATCTGCGGCTCGCTCTTCGCGCCGTCCATGTTAGTCCCCTTCCGCACATTTTTCAGACCCGACGCATAACGCTGAACACTAGTACTGACGCGTGTTCTCGCGGTCCGTCTGCCGCATTCGCCTTTGCAGGCTCGTGCCCAACTGGCGCGCGCGCGATGCCTTCATCGCCTCAGAGGTATGGGGCGCGCTTGCTGCCGACGGCAGGCGGACGAGCCACCAGATCGAAGTGCCGCTCGCCGATCCGACCAAAGTCAACGAGTGCGACCCTCGCGTCTTACTCTGCCAACTTCACCCGCAGGCCCTTGACGTTGACGATCCTTGCGCATGGCTCATTAGCATCTTTGACGACATCACGTACAAGAAGGGCGCGTCTGTGTTGCTCATGATCGCGACCCTGGTGCGTCGCCTCCCCCCTCCGTCAGGCCCTCGTCCTTTCATGAGCTGACAAGGCTACGAGCCCCTTTGGTTTGCTCGAGCGCAGGTCGGAGAGATGACGTTCCTCAAAGGCGTCGGCAACTACCTGCGCAAGTACGCGTTCGGCAGCGCGACGACGCTCGACTTGTGGGCGGCCGTATCCGAAGTCTCGGGCATCGACGTGGCCGAAGTCGCCAAGAACTGGACCGAGAAAGTGCGTCCCATCGCTCACTGTCCTTCTGCGTCTTGGGGTTGGAAGCGCAACGCTCAAGTCCACTGCCTTCGGCTTCGTGCGACAGGTCGGCTACCCGGTCATCACCGCCCGAGTGCGCTCGGGCAAGCTCCACCTGAAGCAGAACCGCTTTCTAGCAACGGGCGACGTCCGCCCCGCGGACGACCAGACGCTATGGCTGGTGCCCTTGCAGATCAAAATGCTCGGCTCCAGCGGGGACAGCCAGGCGCGGAGCGTCATCATGCGCGAGCGGGCAATGGTGATCGATCTGGAGGGCGCGAAGCAGGTCCTCGTCAACGCCGGTGGGTCCTTCTCGTTGTCCATCTTCCGAGTGGGTCGAGCTCGAAAGTGACTTTCTCCTTTTTACCTTTTGATGAAAAGGCTCCGTCGGTGTCTACAGGTGAGATCGCCCGTCGACCATCTTCGAGAGACTGGCTTCCTGCTGATCCCATTGCCGTTGACGCGCTGGACAGGGTCGCCTACGAGACCGATGCTTTACAAGCGCTGGTCAAGACGGCCGTCAAGTCGCCCAAGAGCATCTCCGTCACTGACGCCATGTCGCTGCTCAATGACGCCCATCATCTCTCGCGGGCCGGCTACGGTTCGCCGACGGTGCTGCTCGACGTCGTCCGCGCGCTCGCCCATCCGGCGCAGGAGCACGCCATCTTTGCTGGCGTCGCCCAGATCCTCGACGACCTGCTCAATCTGTTTTACTCGGACGCGCTCACACACAGCGCGCTGGAACGCTTCCGGCTGGCGCTGTTCGGTCCCGTCGTGGACCGCCTCGGGTTCGACTTTGACGACGAATCAGATTCGGTCGAGACGACGCAGCTGCGGACACTCGCCATCCGAGAGGCGGGTCTCGCAGGCTACAAGCCCGTCGTCGAATGGACGCTGCGCGAGTGGGACGCCTGGACCAAGAGGGAGAAGGAGCTGGCTTCCAACACGCGACCAACTGTCTGGGCGCTCGCCGTCATCCACCTCGGACGGCCAGCGCATGACCGCATGATGGACATCCTCGTCTCGTCCTCGGACAACAAGTGCGCTTCCACACCCTGTTCTCCACTCTGATTGAATTTCCGGCCTCGCCACTGACCCCTTGCCTCACCGCGCTTTCTCTGACACAGCGAGAAGAAGGACGCGATCTTCGCCCTTGTTCGCACGACGTCCCGCACCCTTGTCGACCGCACGCTCGCGCTCATCGACGACGTCGCCGAGGTCAAAGAGGTCGACGTCCGCCTGATCGGCATTATCTCAGGTCTCGCCGGCAACCCTCGGTGGAAGGGGCTCGTGTGGCAGTGGTTCAAAGCGCACTACGACGCCATTTGGACGCTCGTGTCGGGGTCGATGGTGCGTCTCGCTCTGCGCAAATTTCTTCTGATGTTCAGCTGGTTGATGATGCGACGTCAACGGGCGTGGGTCAAACTTGCAGGCCGCACGCTACGTCCCACTCTCGCCACTCGTCAAGGTCTCGACGCCCGCAACGCTCGCCGACGTCAAAGCCTTCTTCAGCGACAGGAACACATCCGAGTTCCAGGCTTCGCTTGACCAGACGATCGAGACGGTCGAAGCCTCGCTGAGCTTCCTCAGGCGTAATGCGGAGCGGGGCGGCGAAGTCGGCTGTTGGCTTCGGGCGCAGGGGTACGACAGCGACGCTGGTCGGCGGCACGTCGCGTCGCACCGAGCCGCTGGCCCGAAGTTGCAGAGCTCGCTGCTGTACCTCTTTTGAGAGGCGGCTGGAGTGAGCCGGGTGGATCAATTTTTCGCAAAACCTTCCTTTCTGCGCCAGAACGGAGGGACGATCATGTAAGATGAGGTTCGGGGTCGAAACAATTGACGGGCACGCGTGGCAGAGACAGACAGCGCGACCACCGGCCGAGGACAGAAAGCGTGAGGATGCGTGTCTACATGGAGGGGCAAGGAGGCAGAGCGATGTATGCAAAGGGCGAGACTAAGGGGTCCGGAGGCGAGATGAGATGAGGTGTGCGAGTGATGGCTCTAGAGCAACGAAAAGAGGAGGAAGAGGAGCAGGAGGACTACGACTCGTCCATGCCGACGTCGTCATCAGCCGTGTGCGTCTTCTCTGACGCAACCATGGCCGCCGCCCTGCCGGTTGACGGGCGTCGCGCCGCAAGTGCCGGCGGAGGCGCGTTTTTGGGCAGGGATTTCTTGCGGGTGAGCGATACGGCGGCCGGTGGTGCGGAGGGAGGTAGGGGGGCAGGCGCGATCGGCTTGGTGTCGGAGTCAGCAGGGGCGTATTGGGTATCGTCCTGGCCGAGCGGCAGCTCGTCCTCCGGGCCCTCCTCGGCGACTGGGTCGAGACCCTCGCCATCTTCCTGCTCAGCGCTCATGCGGCGCAGGCCGGCGAGCTCGAGGTCGTCCGCCATGCCCTCGTCCGCCTCCTCACCCGGATGCGGGCCGACCGGGCCAAACTCGTCCTCGCGGTCGACGGCGTCGACGTCGAGTTCGAACAGTTCGTCGTCGCCCTCGAACGCGCCCTCGAGGCCGGTGGCGGCACGCAGCTGGCGGATGTTGTCGACAAGGCGGGCGATCCACTCGTCCCGGCGTGCGATGCGACCGTTGAGCACCTTCAGGTGTTTGTTGGAGCACCGCAGGAGCGCCACCTTGGACACGTTGCGGTTGGGCTCGCCCGTGTCAAGGTTGCGGGCAGGCAGACGCGGCATCGACGCGCCCGCGATCGGCAGGCCCGTATCGGGATCGACAAGCTCGACGTTGATGGGTGGCAGCAGCAGACGAAGCTCGTCGAAACCAGCTTTGAGCGAGTCGCGGCGCTTCTGCTCGGCCGCCTTGTGCGACGTCTTCTTCGTCTCGGGCTTGGCGGGCGGTATGCTCGACGCCGCTGGCGGGGGCTTGCCGCCCTTGGCTGTGCGCTTGACGCCTGTGACCGCTGGCATCGACACTGCAAAAGAGGAGAGAAAGGTCAGCCTGGAGTCGCGACAGGAACAAAAAGGGATAGGGGTCGGACCTGCTGAACCAGCCTTGCCGTTCTTCTTGCCTTTGCTCGCGGAGTCGGCCACCTCCTTGCCCTTGCCCTTGTCAAAGTCGGTGGGACCGAGCGCTGGGCTGCCGAGTGGGCTCTTCTCGACAATGCGCACCGCCTGCTTGGGCTGTTGCCAGCTCGACCCGCCAGCGACCGTCGCTGCGCCGGCCGGCAGGGACAGCGTCGGCGGCGGGTTGCCCATCGCCTCGCGCACCGCCGCATACGAGCTCTGGACGACGGTGCCGTTGCTGTCGACGTTGCTCGTCCCAGTGCTGGCGCCGGGCTCGGCGGAGCCAAGACCTGGCGACACCGTGTTGCCCTCTGAGTAAATGGCGCGCTGGTCCGCCGCCGGCCGGCTCAGATTCAAGAACGTCGCCGGCGTCTGGGGCGCGACCGACCCGGGCTGCTGTGGCGCTCCAGGTTGCTGCAAAGTCGACGGCTGCTGTGAGGGATGCGGCGGCGGCGGCATCTGGAGCGACGCAAAGTCGATTGGCGACGGCGACGAGTCGGTCCCGCCCAGCGCGGGCTGATTGGCACCGTTGCCGTTGGCGTATAGACCCGAAGCGGACGACGAGGCGGGCGAGACGGACGTCTGGACAGAGTTGAACGACTGCGAGACCTCCATCGGGATCGCAGACGCCGGCAGCCCTTGGAACACAACCTGCGGCGGCGGTGGTTGCGACGTCGACGAATCGAATGTGCCTGAGGGACTCATGACCGACGTCGGGCTGCCGGCAGCAGCAGCAGCAGCGACGGCGGTGGCCGACGGGCCGATCGTGCTCCGCCGACGCGAATGACCGCTGCCGACGACAGGCTTGATGATGGGCGACGGCCGCGTTTTTGCGCGACTGGACGCGCCTTTGCCTCCATCAGCCCCAGCGCCCGTGCCCCGCGCGCTGCGGGAGGCGCTGCGCGCCTTGGCCCCCGCCGTGGTCGATGACGAGGACGATGAGCCGATCGAGCCGTTGACTAGCGGCGAGTTGGGCGTCGACCGCTGGGCGAGCAGGTGCGGGCTCATAGTGCCCATGTAAGAGTGGGGGGTCTGATGCAGGTTCATGCTGCGCTCAAATTGGCTCGGACCGAGCGCGGGCGAAGTCAAGGGAGAAAAGAAGTCGCCGTTGGCGCCGGCAGCGTTGGCGAGGGCCGGGTTGAGTGGCTGGAAGGTCGAGCCGGGCGTCGGGTGCGAGATGGCGGTCATGGCCGGAGAGATGAGCGGCGTCATGAGCAGCTGCAGGTGAGAGATCCGGGAGAAAAAAACATTCAGCTGATGGTGCGTGGCAGACAATATGGGCACATGAGCGAGACTTACGTTGCCGTCCCGGTCGTACCCGTCGCCAGTGTTGCGCCACGACGTCGTCGCCGCGTTGCTGGATCCACCGCCGGCATAGCTCGTGCCGGGCAGATAGACTGGCGACATGACGCCGTTGCCGGCGCTGATCAGGTGGGGCGAGAAGGACATGGCGCCGAGCTCGCCAGAGTGTTCTAAGCAAGAGGCGGTGGGGTGAGAGACAGAGGTCTTCAGCAACGGTCCACATGTCTCCCGCAGGGCCGACACGATACAGTAAGACTGAAAGGAACGGACCCGGCGTCGGTAGCGGACCGATGTTCATCCCTCCCGCGCCAACGAACTTGCCTCCCGCGCGGTGGTGCTGGAACCCGGGCTGGTGAGGGTGCTGCGGCTGGGCGCCGAGATGGGGCGACTCGGCCGGTGTGCCATTGTGCCCGCCCGAGCTGCGGCCGCCGAACTGCTGGTGCTGACCATAGTTGCCGCTTTGGACCGATGCGCCGGACGGGGACGTCGTGCTCGTCGTCGAGCCGCTGTGGGGCTGCTGCTGCTGGCCGTTGTTGGTCTGGTAGAACGAGGCGATCTGGTTGAGCTGTGGATAGCGCAAGAGTTGAACTAGGGGTCAGCATGAGTGATACGGAGCGTACAAGGTCTCAATAGATATGAGACCAACCTGCTGCTGGATCAAGGCCGCTTGCGCCTGTTGCATCTCTTGCAGCTCTCTCAGCTTGGCCAACGTCGCGCCGGCCGAGTCCTGGCCGAGCCCGTGCTGCTGTTGCTGGGGTGGCTGCCCGTGCCCGCCGTGTTGCTGATTGGCACCAGCGAAGGCCGGCACGCCGAGGAGCGCCAGCAAGGAGGCAATATCGGGTGGGGCCTGGCCGCCGCCTGCCGCCTGCTGCTGGTTCTGCAGGTGCTGCTGCAGCTGGCCAAGACTGTTGGCAGCAGCCTGCTGGCCGCCAGCGCCGGCCGACATCTGCGCGAGTCCATGAAGCTGCGGCAGGAGGTCTAGCAAGCCGTTGGGCGCACTCGAGTGGCCAGGCTGCTGCTGCTGCTGCTGCATCTGGAGCTGCTGCTGGATGAGCTGCTGTGGCAGCTGCTGAAGGGCGTGCGGGAACGTCACTGAGGACGGCGACGAAGCGGCGTCGAGGTCAAAGTCGGCCGAGCCACCGAGCGATTCAAGCAGAGCACGCAGATCGGGCTGCTGACCAGCGAGCATCGGGTTGCCGTTCGGCTGAGCGTGGTACGACGATGCCGACGGTGGTTGGCTGCCGCTGGAGGGGGTCGACTGGTGGTGCGTCGGCGGTTGGTGCCACATGCTGCCGTCGTCGCCGTACGAGCCGTCGTGGCCTTCGACGCCGGCGTCCGCCGTCGAGAGCGCATGGTCGCCAGGAGACAGCGTGAAGTCAAGGAAGGCTTCGTCTTGGCCTTGACTGTCGTGCTGCTGTTGGTGCGGCTGTTGCGAGGGCGTCCCGCCGCCCGCGCCTTGGGTCGAACCGCTTACCCCTTGCTGCGACGCCGAGGCAGAATACCTCGACAGCATTGACGACGACGGCGGGAGCGAGGCCAGATCGAGCGGCGGCGGCGACGTCAAAAAGTCGGAGAGACTGAGCGGGCTTGGTGCCGACGACATGGCTGGTTGCTGCTGGGCCGAGGCCAGGGAAGGAGGACGGGCGACGGCCAGTGGGGCTGAAGAACAGGGAGCGCCGTGTGCAGCCGGGGCGGCCGAGCACCGCACGGGAAGGAGAGAACGTTGACCGGGAACGGGCGGCAACAAGGGCGAGAAGGAGAGAGCAACCCCAGGCGAGGCAGCGAGAGAGGAAAATGCGACGGTGCGGTCGTTTGCGAGGATGGAAAAGAGCAGAGGTCGAGAGGTATCCTCCGAGTGCGGCCGGCAGGAGGAAGGGGCGCCCCTCGCGAACGGGCGCAGCGCAACCTCTGGCGTGGGGGCCCTTCCTTCCCTCGGCCAGTTTGTGCCGGCAGGCAGGCCCACCGCCGCGTGCTTGGAAGTCGTGACATGCGATCCTTCCTCCTAGCTAGCAACGCGCGTTCAAGGACATCGCACTCGATGAGGTCTGCGCGAGGCGACACTCTGCGAGCTCTCGTACAGCTCGCCAGCTGCTGGCGTCTGAGCGGGCAGCTGGCGGGCGGGGAACGAAAAAAAGGAGCCATGGGCCGCCCGCGGATCGTCCACTGCAGCGCTCGCTTGCTCGGCGCCAGCCGCTGCAGCCGCTAGTCGACGGTACAAAAGAGCTCGCCCCTTCCTTTGATCTCACACAGCCGCCGTCAAATGTCATCGCTCTCCCGACCCGGCGAGCCAAGGCCAAGAACCGTTCCGGGCCCACGTCCTGCCCGTCGGTCTGAGTTTGTTGCCCACCGAGATGGCTCTGAAATTCACGCCGTCGTCGTCGACTCGCCAGCTGCATCGACCCCGTCGCGGTGCGCCGGCAGCTTGAACCCCGTCGACGCGTCCTGCTGACCTGACTTGCGGACTCGCACGAAAGCCAGTCAAGACGGCACAATCGCTGTCGACACGAGAATGACTGTCAGACCGCACCGCTTGCTCCTTGCCCTTCGGCGTGCCGCGACCAGCCTGCACAACGCGCGCGCGGAATCCCTAATGCGGTGGGCGCTCGTCCCTGTCGGCCAGGCCAACGACGGACACCCTCGACGAGCTTCGCTCACTCGATCCTCTCTCAGCTCGACAGAGCCATGTCCAACATAAAGCCGTCGGGACTACGCTGCGATAGGCCGCAACTGGACCGCAAACACGGGAGCCCAGGCGCCGAGGCGGGGGCTGCGCTTTCAACAGGTCGACACCGACACCAGAAGTGCGCGTGCGGACGCAAGGATCGATCCTGACACCACCCTCAACGACCGCTCGGCCAAATCCATTCTTTCTCCGGCTCGAGGCGGATCCCTGTAGGGGAAGGGGACAGAGGAAGGGAAAAGAGGATATGCCAGGTCACATACGGTTAGGCCTGCGAGCGCTGGCGCCGGCCGGCTTCAGACACTCAGTCCCGCCCTGGCGGTGCATAACTTGCTATGCAAATGACTTGTCCTCCCATGCACATCAGCTCGTGCATCGGTACTCGTGGCGTCTTGCTCGAAAGTAGACCCTTCGCCAGACAATCTGGCCCGCACGCGCGTCTTTCGCCTCGCGCGCGCGGTCAGCTCACGGGCCTCCCCAAACGACGATCACCAGCCTCGCTCCTTTCCTCCCTGCACCCCAGCGCTCTTGCTTTGTGCTACAACCTCTCGCAGCTGCTACCACCCCTTGTTACTTGGCCTTTCAAAGTTGAATGGCGCCTACGGACGAGCTCGAGCTCGCACGCGTACGGGCCCTGCTCTCGCAGCCGCCGCCGTCGACGACCGAGGTCCGCCCGGCCCTTCCCTTCTTCACCTGCCCGGGGCCCAACCTCGCAGCGTCCTCGCCGACACTGCTTCTTCTCTACCTAGCTGAAACAGCAGGAGACTGACCAAATCTGTTCGGCCCGACCTGATTGTTACAGCCGTCAAATCACAGCCCCCGCAGGTCGGCACTCGAGCAGCTGATGGCGCTTGCCAGGTGCGAGGACGCTGCGGTCAAGGCCCAGGTGGGCGAGCTGCTCGCCCGCCCATTCGCAGAGGTCTGTCGGCATGACTCCATTGCTCTTCCCTTTCGAACCTAAGATTGCGTTCTGACAGCTCGACACTACATCCGGTCGGCAGTTCCGAGACCTCCAAGAGAAAGCGGTCGACGCTGTGTACGACTTGTGCGAGGATGGCGACGCAGCTGTACGTTCCTCTCACCACCTCGCTGCCTCGCTCATGCCCTTCAGCTGCATGCACTTCAGCTGCCTTGCATCGGAAAGGCTCATACCCCCGCGCCTCCACGCTGCTTTCAGGTGCGACGGTCCGGCTACGCCTGCTTTGCGCTCCTCTCGCGCGCGAGCCCGTCCTGGGTCCAGCGCAACACCGACGTCCTCTCGCAGCTGCTCGCGGTCGACGGACTTGATGAGCGCCAGCAGATTCGCCGGCTAATCGGTGAGCACGTCGCCATCGCTCCGGCGCCAGCGCTCGGCGTTGTGTTTGACGTGCTTGAGGACTCCGAGGCGGACCCGGGCGTCCAGCGCGAGCTCATCGGCTGCCTGACGACCGGCCAGCTGAAGGGAACCGGCGCGGAGTGGGAAAGCGCCATGCAGGGGGGCTGCGACAGGGTGCGTGTGCTCTCCGAGACTTCGTCGAGCTCACATGACCTGAGACTTGAGCGCTGAGTCTGACTGCGGCTCGCGCGCTGCCCCTCCAGCTGCTCGCCTCGACGACCCGCGCGCCCTCGGCCG
This sequence comes from Cystofilobasidium bisporidii, assembly GCA_014825535.1. Taxonomy (NCBI): domain Eukaryota; kingdom Fungi; phylum Basidiomycota; class Tremellomycetes; order Cystofilobasidiales; family Cystofilobasidiaceae; genus Cystofilobasidium; species Cystofilobasidium bisporidii. The sequence goes on along the minus strand of MVAK01000046.1, from coordinate 106,250 downwards.
CCGACGCGCTCGAGCTCTTCTCCATCCTCTCCGCGCTCCCGCTCGCTTCGACGTCGAACTCGACCGACCTATCCGCCAAGATCCTCTCGTACCCGTCCTCGTCCACGACACCGTACGCGCACTCGGACGGCCGGTACCTTCGGCTCGCCAGCGCGCTCCCGCACGACCCGCGGGCGCTCGTGCTCGCCCACGTCGCACAGCTCGACCGGACACCGTTCAATCTGCCCGAAAGCTCAATGTGGGCTGGGTCTGAGGGCACGCGCGAGAAGGCCTTCGTTGCGGCTGTTCGCGAGTGGGCGGAGCAGGCTCCAAGCTTGCCTGGCAAGATGCCCGCGTTGGCCGACCCAGAGCGCTGGGACGAGGTGCTCCGGACGATTGTGGACAGGCTGCAGGCCCTGGCCATGGTGCGTTCGCCTCTCTGGTCGTGAGCTGTATCTTGCACCTCTGTGCTCGAGTTGATTTGAGGTGTCCATCCTCGCCTCCGACTCAGCCGCGACTGCGACGGCATAGCCTCCCCTTCGCTGCCCTCGAGTTCTTGCTCGGCTCGCTTTACTACCTTTCCCAGATCGTGCGTTCCCAGCCTCTATCTCGCGAGCGCTTTAACAAGGGCTGTCGTTGACCCATCCTGGCGCTCGCTCTCTCGCCTTGTCCATGCCTGCCTTATGACAGCCTCAAGTCAACCGCAGTGCGCTCTGCGCGGGCAGTCCGCTTCAACGAGAGATCTCAGCGCTCCCTTATCCGAGGCTGCCCGGCGCCCCAGGCACGATGTCGACATTGCAGTGCGCCATCGACAACCTCATCTTCTTCTTCCGTTTCTTTGCGCGGCCCGAGCTGCCGACCGAGCGGACGAGCACGTCAAATGCGGCGAGCAGCGCCGTCGCCCGCTTCACGCCGTCATGGATCTTATCGGGATCTCGGTCTGCGCCGTCGCAGCCTCGAGGAGGCGCTCCCGCCCGTGCACTACCGGGACCGCGGTCATCGACGATGGACGCGCCAGTCGATCGTCGTCCAAGCAAGGGTCCTCCCAGTGGGCCGTCGTCCCAGCAGCGCCTGGGTCGCGGCCAGCAGCAGCAGGCGCCGCCGCCGTCCCGGCCATCTGCGCCTGAGAGGCGACCCTCGAGCGGGCTATCGACGCCCCGAGACCAGCCGCCACCCTCTGGACCGTCGACCTCGCGCCAGGGCCTCGCTTCGAGTCAGCAGCCCCGACCGTCATCCGCCTCGGGCAGCAGCAGCCTGCTCAGTCGCATCTCGCCGACGGGATGGACGCCAAGCCCGTCGTCGACGCCCGCGCCCACCCGGCCTCGGGAGCAGGCGGACCGAGGTGACTCGACGAATGGCATCCGGGTGGCACCCCCACCACCATCCGCCCCAGTGGCAGTGCCGCCAACCCGTCCTGCCGGCCCGCCTCCTACAAGACCGGCATCCGCGCAACCGCCCGTGCATGTCGCTGGGAAGCACTACGGGTGAGTCTCGATCACGCGATCCCATGGCATCTACGGCAAACGGCGCAGATTCAGAGTCGAGAGACTGACGACGCTGCATCCCCCTCGGACCTTGCTCACAGTGCGCCTGGCGCAATCACCCTCTCGATTAAGGGCCGTGGGTCGGTCCACGCGCCGCCGTTGCCAACCGAGCAGCCGGCTGCGCCAACTGCGCCTACGCGTGGTCTGCTCGAGCGACTCAGCGCCCCGTCCGGTCCTGCTGCGATGGCTTCTGGCGGGGACGCAGACATGGGCGATTTGGACGACGGCGGGCGTGTTCCGAACGGTGGGAGGAAGCGGAAGTCGGGTGCCGGCGGCGGGCCCGCTGCAGAAGCCGCACGGGGAGGGCCGCACGGCGGCGACCAGCGCGCAAAGCAGCAGCGCATGTAGCGCTCGGCTCACTCATGAACGTGCAGTACTACTGGATGTCAAGCCTCGTCGACTTGGCAGGCACTCGTGTTGCAAGACTCTTTGCGAGACCCAGCCGGCGGGGAGGACGCCGCTCGGCGTCTGTTGGGCGGGCGCGCGAGGATGACCCGGCGGGGGCAGATCGTGCAGGGGCAAACGGCCGCCCGCCGCCCTTCCTCGACGACCGACACGGCAGATCGGCAAGTCCCCAAAGCCCACATTCTCCAAGAGCCTCTCATGTCGTGGCAGCAGAAGTACCAGCCCTTCTCAGACGGATCGTCGTCAAACGGCGGCGGTGACGGCGGCTACCCGCAGGCTTCAACGGCCCCTCCGCCTCCTCCTGGCCAGCAGCAGTACCAGCAGCACCAGCAGCGAGCCGTCAACGGCGGCATGCCCCAACCACCTCAACCTCAGCCGATCCAGCACCAGCAGAGGCCCGATCCGTCGACGTACGCCCAGGCGGGTTACCACCAGCCTGGCCAGGGCTCACAGGGTGTCGCTGAAAGCAGCGGCGGCAGCGGGCAGCCGCGATCCCATGGCGCGGGCGGTGGCAACGGCGGTGCGGCCGGGGCCGCCCAGGCGAGCCGCAAGTCGAGCGGCCAGGGCGGCGACGAGGTTGAATACGGCAACGCAGAGTCGGGCAGCAGTGCGACCGGCAGCAAGGAGACGGACGCGACCTTTGAGGTGCGTCGATGGCGACTTCTCGCCCCTGTCGCGCTGCCCCTCGGGCACGATCTCGGCTCACCGAACCTTCTCCTGCCTCGCTCGCCTGCAGTTCATGCGGCGGAAGAAGTGGGCCCAGCTGCTCATCGAGGAGCTGCACGACACGGCTATCATCGCTCTTTTGCCCTTGTCCAACGGCGGGTTCAAGGTGCGTCTCTCGCCGGCAGCCGATCGAGCTCGTTCGGTGCCTGATGCGAAGCGGCCCGTTTCACTGACCGCTTGCCGTCTGTTTCTGTTGTACTCGCCGCTCAGATCATGTACGCCTCGTCCGGTATCAAGGACCTCACTGGACACTCGTCCAAGGAGCTCGAAAATTTGAATCTGAGCGAGATCGTTCATGGTTCGTCGGGCATCATCCCAGCTAGAGCTCACTCCATCAGCACAGCTCAGTAGAGCCGCAGCGGCTGATACACTTCTCTCTCTCGCTCCTCCCGGCCCTCTCCCTTCAACGCAGAACCCGACCTGCCCGCTTTGACCTCCTACATCAATCAGTCGATCGCTACGCGCGTCGATCTGGCATCCTACCATCGCTTCAAGTGCATCAGGCCACCGCCGCCACGGCACACCGACTCGTCGGCGTCTGACGTTTCCGACTCGTCTACCGACGTCGTCTCGAGCCGTGGGACGAGGAGCTCTGTCAACGACGGCTCAGTGGATGTGACACGTCCCGTCTTGATGGAGGTGCGCGGGCACGGCTTCTGGGGTGAGGAGGCTGAGCGTCTGCCGGTGCGTAGGCTCAAGCGCGCCTGATGAAGCCTTTCCGAGGGACGAACGGCTGACTCTAGAGAGCCTCCCTTGCGCAATAGGTACCTGTCTCGCTGTCACTCGCCCAGCCGCCTCGGCCGACGCCATCCGACGGTTCGACCTCGAGGCCGTCCTTGACCGACACCCGCTCTGGCTCGTTCATGGGCGCGCCCGGGCCACGCTGCAAGGCCTTCTTCCTGATGGTCCGCCGGTGGCCGTCGCCTGCTGCAGAGATGGCGAGCACATTTCTCGCCGAAAAGATCGAGAACGAACGTCTGCGGGCCGAGCTGCTCTCGCTCGAGGGCGGCGACGGGACTGCCCTGCCGCCGCCGCCGCCACCGCCACTGCTCGACGGCGAGCCGGCATTCGCTGCCGGCAGCGGGCCAGGCGCGTATCCGTTCCACCCCCAGCTTCGGCACCAGCACTCGTACGGCTCGGCCTACGACGACTCCGCCATCGGCGGCGGTGCGTACGACGACGACGACTCGGACAAGGAGTATGCCGGCGGCGCGCCGCCCACGAGCCGCGCAGGACCGTCCAGCCAGCAGCAGCAGCAAGCTCAGCAGGGGGCACAGCAGCAGCAGCAGGCGACCGTCGTCGGCAAGGAGCACCCATCCGAGCTCGGAAAGAAGAGCAAGAAGTCAAAGAAGTCGAAGGAGGAGGGCAACTACGTCTGCGTCACCTGCGGCAGGACCGACTCGCCCGAGTGGCGAAAGGTACGCCTATCACGCTGAACTCCTGGCTTCGTGCAGGCTCGCTGACGTGCCTCTCACGCTGCCTTCTCTTTAGGGGCCGCTCGGGCCCAAGACGCTCTGCAACGCGTGCGGCCTGCGCTATGCTAAGAAGCAGCAGATGGCGGCGGCGGCCGACGGTACCGGCCCGCCCGTACCGCCGAAGAAGAAGTCGGCGCCCAAGCCGCCAGCGCCAGGCCCAGGAGACGGCCAGGCGGGACAGCAATAGTTGACGGGCTTCACTTGATCGCACGCGGTGAGGCGAGGCCCTGTACTGCTCATTTCGTTCTCTCTTTGCAGCTGGCCTCCCACATTGTATCTTTCCAGGCCCTTTTCTCCTATTGACCCGCTATGATCCGCATGCTTGTCTTCTTGTTTTCATCGAGAGCGCCAGCTGTTCGACTCCCATCCATCCGTGGCCGAGGCGAGAGGAAGGTCGGATTACAGAAGGGAAGGCAAAGGTGGAAAAGGTTGAGCTGAAGGCTTGATCATTTGTGTGCTGGCGGGTTTTAAGGGAAGGAGGGTCGTGTCGTGGAAGGGCATTGAAAAAGAGGGTATCGAAAGCAAGTAGGACAGCGAGAGTGAGGTCAGCGAGACGCACAGGACAGGGAAGGGGGCGGTATTGAGAAAGGAGCGACGGTCGGAAGCTACGGGAGTGAGGAGGCGGTTGTCGGATTAGTGACGTCGTGAATAGAATACTGGGAGAACCGAGAGAGAGGGAAAGGTGAAAGGCGGGGATGTGCGGCGCATGAGAGGTGGACAGATGGGAGCAAAAGCAGAGAGCGTGAGCGAAGTGGTAGGAGACGGAGTTGCTATGAGGTGGAGGGGGGCCAAGAGATGCTACAAAAAGGGGGGGGGGGCGGGTCCAAATGGGGCGACATTCGGTCGACCCTGGATGGACGGGTTGCGAAGTATGCGAAGCCTGAAGGAGGGGGTGCAGAATGCGAGTCAGCATGGGCAGATAAGAGAACAGGCAAAGACGAGATGCCGACGCACAAGAAGCGGAAGCGAGAGATGGCCAAGAGGGGACGAGACAGCGAGCACGAGGCCCCGATACAACTTGAAGAAATGGCCAACCGATCTAGGCATCGTCACCTTGGATGGACGATGAGTCCTGCGTGGGCTGGACGCGGTCTTCCGAGTCGAGCTCGACGCCGACGCCGAGACCGACGGCCGAGTGGGTCGCCGAGATGGGCGCGGACCGGTAGACCTCGGGCGAACGCAGGAAGTCGTAGCTCTCGTCAGGATCCTCGGGCGAGTGGTACATGCTTGCGACGGGCGGCAGGACGTGAGCCGGGTGAGCTCCCGGCCGTGGGCTGAGGTAGTGCGACCTGCTCGCCTCCTGCGCGTGGTTGAGCTGGCCCGACATGGCGTAGAAGGATGAGGTGACGCCGGCGTCGGGCGCGTGGTGGGCCGGGTGGAAATACTGGGTCCGGCGCGGCGATGACTCGACTGGCGTCGGCAGCGACGCTCGATTGTTCAGGGGGTATGGCAGCGGCTGGAGGTGCTGCGGACCGCCATAGGGGTGGGAGTGGGGGTGGCCGTGCTGCCGGTGCTGAACCATGTGGTGCGGCAGAGCGGTCGGGAACGAGCTCTCCTCGGCGTCTTGGCAGTAGGGCTGCTGCTGTTGGCGGTGTTGCCCGTCGTAGGCGTCGTGCGGGTGGAACATTGCCTGGCTGTAGTAGCTCATCGGCGCATACGTCGGTTGGTGCGAGTAGTACGCGCCAGACTGAGCGTCGTACTCGTAGTGGCCGTACTGCTGCTGAGCCTCGGTCGCCGAGAGCGACTCCTGTGACTCGGGAGACGGTGGACCGGATGAGTTGGTGGCAGGAGAGCCGGGCGCGTGGGTCGACGATCGGCTCTGGTACGACGCCGCATGCGCGGCCGAGTGGGGCGGTGACAGCTGCGCGTACGAGTAGGTGGCGGCCCGCTGCATCGGCGCCGGTCGCTGAGGGTACGTCGACGGCGGGTAGGTCGACCGGGGAGCGGCCGACGAGGGGTGACCGACAAGACCGTTTGGGTGCGAGCCCGTCGGGGGCGAGGGCGGGTAAGCGTACGTGTGCTGGCCCGGAGGGGCGATGCTGGGCGAGTAGGCCTGGTACTGGCCGTCGGTCCAACCAGGGTGTGGGTGGCCGGCAGGCGTTCCAGGGTTTGACTGAGAGCGCTCGAGCCCGGGCCGCTGAGGGTGGGCGATGCCGGCGAGCCACTTCTCCTTCATCGACGCTTCGTCGGCGTGGGGTGCGCGGACCGGGCCTGAGACGGACCGACCCATAGCGGCAGCGCCGCCTCCGCTACGGCGAGGCTCAGCGGCGAGCTTGGTCGAGAAACCAGCGCCGGACGACGAGCGGAACCAGTCGCGGTCGCCGCCGTCGACGTCTCCTCCGCCTCCAACGCCGTCCACGAACCCCGCCGCCGGAATCTGGGCCGCGTAAAGGAAGGCCGGAAGGTGCTGCTGGTGACCGGGGACGACGGAAAACTCGTAGCCCTCGTCGTCCGAGTCGGTGAAGGTGGGGCTGGCCGCCCTCGGGCGCTGGTAGCCGGTGCCGAAAGCGGCCTGCGAGAAGCTGTTGCGGGTACGGGTCGAATATCGGTGCGAAGGCTGGTAGGGGTGGTATGACGCCGTCGAGGTGCTGCGCGTGTTGCCACGGCCGGAGGAGCCCGGTCGTCCGTTTGAGGGAGCGCTCGTCGTGCGGACACTCGACGATGTGCCAGCGCCGCCGTGCGACGATCCCGCCCCGCTGCCGCCGCCGCGTCGGCCCCCCTTGCTCGACAGGGCCGACGCCTTCCTAGGGATGAGGATAGGCGACGGCGCCGGGTTCTTGCCCTCGGCCGCGATGGCCTGCTTTTTGGTGAGGCTCGGGTGGATGCGGGCGACGTGCTTGGTGAGCGTCGTCTTGCGGCAGAATCTACGAGACAGAGAAGCGAACGAGGATTTCAGGGTCAGCATAGGATTCCACCCAATCTCGTGAGCAGAGCCTGAGCACCCACGTCTTCTTGCATCCCTCGATCTGGCACTGGTATGGCCGCTTGCCGGTGTGGATGCGGCGGTGACGGGCAAGTGACGAAGAGTCCGAGAACGACTTCTGGCACTCGCTGCAGATGTGCGGGCGCTCGCCAGTGCTGCCGAGACAGAAGTTCGAGGGAGATGCAGCGTCAGCGCGGTCTGACTAGTCAAGCGCTAGAAGAACTGAGAGAGGAGACATACTGGACGCGGGTATGAACGGTCAGCGCCGACCGCTGGATGAATGACTTGCCGCAACCCGCGTGGTCGCAGATAAACGGTCTGAGTCGGTGATCGGTCAGGGAGGACGAAGCGGAGCAAGATGGTCAGTGTGGCGATGGGGGAGAGAAAACAGTGAAAGGGACAATCAGCGCGCGGTTCGGGGCTGAGACGCACCGCTCGTTGGTGTGAATGCGCGAGTGACGGAGGAGGTCGCTCCGGCGGGCAAACGCCTTGGGGCAGCGCTGCCAGGTGCAAACGTACGTCTTGGGCTTGGACGGGTCGGCGTTCTCGTCGGCGCCCTCGTCCTCGATCTCGTCTTCGCCGGCGTCGTGCTCGTGCTCATGCTCGTGCTCGTCCTCCTCGATCTCGGTCAGGTCCTCAGACTCGAGCTCCTCCTGTCAAAGAGGGAGAAAAAAGTTCAAGGCGGGCGTCAGGCAAAGCCGGACCAAGCAAGCGAGATGGGGTAGCGATAGGGCCAGCCTAGCACGCACCTCGGTCAGGCCGTGGACGTCCTCCAAGCTGACGTTCTCTCGCTTCATTGCTGGGCTGGGTATGGTGGGGTGGAAGGTGTCGTTCTGGAGAAGGGGTGCCTGCAGGGGGACTTGGGCCTTCGCAGGGTGCGAGCGAGGGATCAAGAAGACGGCGGGCGGAAGAGGGCGGTGTGGGGGAAGAAGGTCGGGCGAGGTCCGTCCGCTCGCTGGCTTTTGAGAGAGGGGCGGGAGCGACCTCGAAACCTGCGGATTGATTGGCGGCCGAGAAAAGTACAGGGGGATCAGGGCTGTGATGCGGGCAAGCCCCATGCAACGTGCTCTAGCGCTGGCTGCTGGTGGGCTGAGGTGCCGGGCAGAGTAGGCCGCTGAAGGGCGGCGGGCAGAGCCATCTGTCGAAGGACGATCACTCACGTTTGAGGGGGGTGGCTGAGGGCGGTAGGTCGTCGGTTACGAGCAGGACGTGGTTGCTCGCGGGTGAGTGTCGGGACGAGGGTGAGAGGGATTGCAAGTGAGCAGGTATTGTGGGTGATGGGGGATCAGGTCTACGTTGCCAGGAAAGAAAGCTTGCTGCTGCTGCCGGAGAGGAGGCGCAAACGAGGCAAAGGGGTTCAATCCCTTTCTCTCTGTGCCTTGCCCCTTTTTCGCGTGCGGGCCTTGTCCCCTCCCCTTCATCCATCCCCAGCCCGCCACGCCGCCACGAGTTTTTCGCCCCACTTGACCCTTTCCCGAGCAGCTGCTTGTTCGTGGTGTCGCTCGCACACCTGCTTCATGCCGTGGGAAGGCGAGCCGCCCATGCAGAACCCCCGCCGATAGGACAAGCCCCTCGCAACGAACGCGCAGCAACAGCGTCACAGGTCGCGTTTCAGGCACCTCTGTAGCCTGTACAGCCCTCCTTGGCCCGTAGCCTGACTCTGCCCTTTGCTGGTTAGGCGATCAACGATGGGTGCGCGAGAAGCGGGATTTCCAGCTCGACTGGGCGAGTCGGGGGTCGCCAATATTCATTGCCCCTGATGAGAGCGAGCTCGCCTCCCTTCGCGGGCGCCCTCTGCTCCGCAGTCCATTTGCCCGCCCCGCGCCACGACACGACGACACGCCGACCGGCGGCTGACTCTCTGCATCTCTTCCTCCTCTCAGGTCGTCGCCAAGCGCTCGGCTGCCGTCAAGAGTCGGGACCCGTGTCGCAGCCCGCGCATGGTGTCCCATCCTACTCGACCTTCAGCTGTGTGACTCCCTGCGCCCCTGCTTTCACTCCCCCCTTCCCATGTCCCCAGGCCTTCGATCTGGCGCACCTTACAACGCTTCCTTTTGCCTCTGGCTCTCTGCAGTTCGGAAGCGCACGATCGAAGGAAAGGAGCGAGGACGCGGCAGAGAAGCGGGAAAATGGGGCGAACGCGGAACGGGGCGTGGGATGCGATGCCGAGACGCGATCCTCCGTGCGATCTGAGAACTTCGATAGCTGTGCAGCCCTGCTTGTTACTGCACTGCAAAGACGACCAGGCAAGATCGAGCGTCAGGTGGATGCGCTCCGAGGGCGCTCGAGCACCGTCGTGCCCTGCCGCGAGACCTGCGATGGCAACCGGACTCGGGATGGATCCGCGCCGCCGCGTCAACGACGAGGGGAAGGATGGGACGCCTCGAAGCTCAATGCGCTTGTCTAGGAGCAGCAGATCGACACACACTCGACCTTCAGCTTGCTCGTCGGCGAGCAAGACGACGTCGAGCGCGGCCGGCGGCCCCGAGCTCGAGGACCCTCGCGAGCGATAGCCTCCCACCTTTGGCCCTCACCAACGTCAAGCACTGTACGATCAGTCGTGAGCCTTACCGTAAGCGAAAGCTATCAGCCGCAACGAGAATGTGCTCAGGACAGCGACCGGTCGAGTACGTTGGGTGGGCGCGACTGGTCGCCGCTGCGGCCAATTGCGGCCGGTCGGCGAGGCTATGACGCACCGCAGAGCGATCGAGCTTTGCGGGCCGTGCACGCCCTCAAGCTGCCGAAAGCCCATGGCTCGCTCGCGTACCTTCGCTTCAAACCACCACCACCGATCACTATCCTCCTGCCTGTCGTTCAAAGCTCAGCTCCCGCTCTCCAGACTCAAGCCAGCTGTCATGCGATCCTCTACCCTCTTCGTCCTCGCCCTGGCATCGACCGTCGCCGCCGCCCCCGTCGCCGAGGAGCGCGACAGTGCGTCCCTCCTCGCTTCCGAGCCGTCGTCGTTCAGCCCACCACCCCTGTGACACAGCCCGGCTGACGCCTCACCTATCTCTCTCCTTTCAGTCCTCGGCGACATCACCAGCGCCTTTGGCGTGGCCACCTCTGGCGCAGCTGGCGTCTTTGAGACGATCACGTCGGGAGCCGGCGGTGTGCTAGAGACCGTCACGTCGGGAGCCGCTGGCGCGCTCGAAACTGTCACCGCCTTTGGCGCGTCCGAGGCAAGCCAGATCGGCCAGGCAGCTCAGAGTGCCTACTCGGTTGCAACCCAGGCCGCTGGCAGCATCGGCCCTGAGGCGACCTCGTGCGTATCTTCTCGCTCCCTGCTCGCTCTGGTTCGGCAGCTGCTCCCATTTAAAGGCTGACGAACCCCGTCTCTTCCCTCTGCTCCCCCGCCCGGCCGACTCTCCCAGCGCCGCCATCAGCGCAGCCTCTGTGGCATCTGTCGCTGCCATCTCGGCCGCATCTGGCGTCTCGTCCGCCGGCGAGGGCGCCGTCGGCACGGCGAGCTCGGCTGCCATTTCTGCAGCGTCGGTGGCCTCGGCATCGGCCTCGGCAGCTGCGTCGGGCGCTGGCGACACGTCGGCCGCCAGCGCTGTCTTTGGCTCGGCGTCGCCCCTTCTGATGTCGTCTGCGCTCGCCGCCGTTGCCATCGTCGTTGGAGGTGGGCTCGTTCTCTGAGCGAGTCCTTCACCTCTCCCTCCCCATCCCCTCCCCTTTCTCCCCTTTCTCCCCTTTCGTCTTCTCCCCATATCCCCCTGCTTCGTCGCACCCCTCACCCTGTATCCCTTAGTCCCTTGCACCACTTAGGATACTAGTTCTCTGCCAGTCTCATCCCTCCTATGCAAAGGATGACGATGACAAAGACATGGCTACTCCCAGTGAGAGCAAGCACTGAGTGTGAAAGTTGCGTGTGGGCGAAAGCCTGTAGTGCGACGTGCGAATAGGAGCAACCAACAAGAGAGGCGGGCAACAGGTGGTCAAGACAGGATGAGTACAGATGAGCGCGGGTCGATACAGAGCGAAAAGCAAACGAGAGTAAGGGCGCAGGAGAGGTCAGGAGAACACGTCGGAGGTCCGGGAGGAGAGCAGCAGAGAGCGATCACATGACCGCACGCAATTTTGACAGAAGGTTGTCAATCCTGTAAGGCTTGAGGCTAGAGAAGAGCGGAGAGAATTCACGGTCAGCTTGCACCGCGCGAGGGTACGATAGGAATGAGTCCGCGAGTGAGGATGCACATAACGTCGTCCATGCCCGCAGCGAGTGCCGCGTCAATCTGAGCCTGGCGAGCGTTGCCCGTCAGCGCCAGGACGGGCGTGTGGGCCGGCAAGAGCTCGCCCGACCTTTCGAGCGCGCGGATCGTCTTGATCGCTGTAAGGCCGTCCATGACGGCTGGAAGAAAGAAAGGGTGAAGTTGAGCGTCAGTCGGTTCGCGGCAAAATTCGCGACAGGGCAGAGGTCGCAAAACTCACGCATCTCTATGTCGAGCAGGATGGCAGCAAATGGCGTATTGGCTCGACCATTGGCGATGATCTTCTCCAACGCCTCGGCGCCGTCCGATGCAACGTCGGCGCGCATGTTTGCCTTGAGCAGCTGTCGGCGGAGCACTGGAGTGGGCGCACAAAGGTGAACTTCAGCGAGTGTTTGACGGAGGACGTACGACAGCGACGTAAAGACTCGGCGACGCACCTCGCTGGTTGATGAGGTTGTCCTCCACGATGAGGACGAGGCCGCTCGGCTGGGTGATTGGCGAAGCAGGCGCCGGCGACGGGGTTTGGCCAGGCTCGGGCACAGGCGATTGCGGAGCGGAAGACACAACGTCGTGCTGGACGATCGAGCTGAGGGCGGCTTTGACGTAGAAACGGAATGCTTTGGAAGGTGGTCGCAATCGCGCGTCAGTTGTCACCAAAGAAGGGTGCGGACATGAGAGAGATCATACGCACTGGATCCAGTAGCTCGCCCGGACGAGACGACCTCGATCTTGCCGTCCATGAGGTCGCAGATTTTGCGACACCTGCAACAGCCGTGAGTCAGAATGGGTCAGTCTTTCGAGCTAGGCTTTGCAGGATGGCTACTACGGTGAGGCCCACACGTAGAGACCGAGCCCTGAACCTCCAAAGACTGCAGAAAAGGCGAAGAGCGCGTCAGCGGTCAGCAATGGACAGCATGGAGAGTGAGGTGACTGCCAGTTCTGGGCTCACCTGCGTGTGTCTGTGCGCTGGCCTGCCGAAATCGTTGGAACAGGCGTGAGAGCTCCTCCTGCGCCAGCCCTGGCCCACTGTCGGTGACCGAGCCGTAGATGTAAAGTTCCTCGTCCTCGCTTGCGTTCTTGGCGAAGGGGATCGACCGGGCCGAGGGAGGCGGCGGGACGCAGGAATCGTCGTCGGGCGCACTCTTGCGCACCTCGATCGAGACGGTGATCTTTCGCACCGGGGCAGGAGTGGTGAAGCGGATCGCATTGCTGAGTAGGTTGACGAGCACCTGGGCGAGGCGGCCCGCGTCGGCCTGGATGCGCTGGAAGCCGAGCTTGTGCAGGCTCTTGAGAGAGTCTCCGTGGACGAGGTTGAGCTGGATCTGCTTGAGCCGGCTGCGGGGACGATATTTGAGGCCAGTCAGTCTGGCGAGCGACCGGCCTGAGCCCGCATCGATGTTGTACGCACCATTCGCTTGCGAAGACCGAGCAGATGCGCTTGGTCTCGGCGATGAGGTCAAGGGGGACGGGGAAGATTCTGAAAGGCAGTATGCAAGTGAAGCATGGTCAGCATTGTGGAGATGACGTTGAGATGCAGTGGAAACGCACTCGAGGGTCGACAGCTGGATGCGGGCGAGGGACAAGACGTCGTTGGCAATGCGTTCCTGCGACTGGGCCATTTGAAAGATTGCCTCGCACGACTGCAATGGCGAGGACGGCAGGAAATGACGATAAGTATGCGTCGGCGTGATCGATCACAGAAACGCACAGACAAAGCTCGAGCGCACCTCGATGTCTTCCTCAATCATGCTCAGGAGTGACGACGTCGGCTGAAATTCCGCAGACGCTGTGACTGCAGTCCGCAATTCGGAGCAAAGGAAGCGCAGATTCTCGCCGACAAGCTGGAAAGCACTGGCCAGTCAGCGTCGTTGATCAACGAGAGAGCACGCAGCGAATCTTGAGGGCCGAGAGGGCGCACTTGAGAGTTCTGCAGGATGGCAGACACTGGATTGCGCAGCTCGTGAGAGGTGACATCAACCAAGAGCTCCTGCTGGCGCTTCTGGTCCTCGGCCTCCTTGCGCTTGGCCTCGGCCTCGATGGCACGAATCTTGAGCTCGAGCGTGCGCTCGGAGAAGCGGCGCTCGAGGTCGATCCGGCGCTTGCCCATCTGCATCTGCAGGTGGCAGCGCGCGATGAGCTCCTTGGATGCAAAGGGCTTGGGGAGGAAATCCTCCGCGCCACCAGTCAGGCCTTCGACCTTTTCTTCGTCACCGGCGCCTGAAAGCATTCGCATGTGGCGGCGGGGTCTTGCAAGTCAGCGGCACGCAGACAGAGGATGAAGGGAGATGGGGCAATACGCACGAGCGGTGATAAGGATGACCGGGACCAGCGCAAGCTCTGACGGGTGCCCTCGGACGGCCGTTATCAGGGATGGCCCGTCCCGGTTGGGCATCACGTACTGGTCGGGCGACAGAGGGGGTGACGAGAGTCAGACATGTTTATTGCCAAGCGGGCGTCGGCAATCGGTGGCGAGATCACACGCACATCAGTCAGGATGAGATTTGGAGGGGACGAGATCATGGCGTCGAGTGCCTCCTGACCATCCTTGGCTTCGTGCACAGTGACGAACGGCTCGAGGATGGTCCGCAAGTAGCGCCGCATGTCGGCGTTGTCGTCGACAATCTGGGTGGCGGAGGGGGCCAGGAACGGAAAGGACGTCTTCAGCTCAAAATCAGGCTTCGCAGGATGCGATAGACGGAGAACGGGAGACGCACCATGACGGTGTCTGATTTTGACCAGAAAAGGGTTGCGGCGGCGTCCGTTGGCGTCGCCGGCAAGCCTTTCGACTCTCGGTCGCCGCTCGATCCCGACGAGGCACCGCGCAGCGTGATGCCAAGGTCGTCGCTGTCATCGTCGCCAATCCATGTGGTCGCCTCCTCGAGGATGCTCTGCGTGAACTTTGACGTCCCGATGGGGTCCGAATTGACGGTCTCGTCAACGAATCCAGTCGGCAGGTGCGAGTTACCCAGAGGCAGGCGTACGACAAAGAGCGAACCGTGGGCGCCATCGGGGGATTCGGTGGCGGCTGGATAGATGACGGGAGCAGCGAGTCAGCTTAGCATCGGCAGGGTCTGCGACGAACAATTCGAAAGGACATACTGCGCGAGACGACTTCCAGGCGACCGCCGTGGAGCGCTATGAGGTCAGATGCGAGCGAAAGGCCAACACCTGCACCGCGCAAGGAGCACAGAAGGCAAGCATCAGGGTCGATCGCACGCTGCAGATTAAAAGGGCAGAGGAGGAAGAGAGCGCACCGGTACCCTCGTGCGAGCGCGCGGTGGACGCCACACGATGAAAGCGCTCAACGACGCGCGGGACGTCCTCCTTCGGAATACCCACGCCCGTATCCTGACAGCAAAGCAAGACATCGCCTCGAGTGTCAGCTCACAGTTGTCTTTAAGCATCTCGCAAGATTAGGCGAGCGGCAAACCTTGACGCCGACCTCCACGTCCTCAATGCCGTAGCGGACGAACACCTTGATCTGTCCCTCCAAGGTGTACTTGAGCGCGTTGCCAATCAACTATGTCCGAGCGCCAGCGTCAGTGACTCCCTGTCAAACAGCGTAGGTGAAAAGGAATGAGGACGCACGTTGAAACAAATCTTCTCCCACAGGTCCGAGTCCACATAGCAGCATCGCTGCTCGCTGGGGTCCCACTCAACCACGAATTTGAGACCCGCCTTCTCGATCGCTGATCGGAAGAGCGAAGCGAGGTCGGCGGTGAAGCGTCCGAGGTGGCGCGGTGAGAATCGGCCCTGCATCCGACCAGCTTCGACACGGCTGACGTCCATGACTGCATTTGTCGGGAATTCCGATGTGGGGAGGGGGGCACCAGGAAGTCAGCACGGGGCACCAGGCCAGGATTAGCGGACACTGCGACTGGTACGTACGCATGTCGACCAGTCGCGTCAGTCGCTGGACGTTGCGGTGCATGATGGTGAGGAGCTGCTTCTCGACTGAGCCATCCTTACTCGACAGCAGCAGGTCTCTGACTGGACCGGAGATCAAGGACAGTGGAGTTCTCAATCTGCGTCATGATACATCGGCATCGGGGATGGATCAGCATGCGCAGCTCCGAGAGCGACAAATACAGAGGAACAGTGGGAATTCAGACGCACTCGTGAGAGACATTTCCCTGCGAGACAAGGATGAGCAGAGCCGGTCAGCGACAACCAGGTACTCTAGACTTGGAAGAGGAGGGAACCCACAAAGAAGCGGGTCTTGGCTTCATCGAGTCGGGCGAGCTGGAGTGAAATTTGAGCAGCGCGAAGTCAGAATCTGAAGGCGGAGCACAAGGATGTCTAGGATAGCAGCGTACCTCCTGCGCGCGTAGGGCCTGCGACTCTTGGTTCACGACGGCGGATAGGCCACTGGCCAGCGACAAGCGCATGAGACTCAGCCAAGTCTGGTAGTCCTCGTCGTAAGGACGGCCTGTAGTCGCCATGAGGACGAAACCGCCGGGTCAGTCTGGACCGCGCGCGCCACAGGATCAAGATGCAGGCGCGACGCACGAGTGTTGAGTCCGAGGACGACGACCACGCGGCGCGCGATGCCATCCTCACCGTCCGATTCAGCCGGCATGACGACCGCCCGATCTGTGGGAGGGAGACGAGGCAATCAGCGATCGAGCGTGGCGCCAATCGTCGAACGAGGAGGAGAGTGATCCCACCCGGCAGCTCCCCAAAGCTCCTTGACTCGAAACCCTGCACGAGCTCTGTGCAATCGTCGACGAACACGACCTCGTTCCGCAGAAGCGCTTGACGGATTGGCCACGACGTCGGGTCATCGACAGAACGCAGGCTTACAGACGACCGGCGGCTCCCTGAATGTGCGCCGCTTTCGCCGCCGCGAGCCGATCCGGGCGCACGCAGGAGAGTCGCTCGAGTCTCGGCGTAACCTGCGGCTGGAGATGAACTATCCGCCCCAAGGATCGAAGGCGCCATAGAGGTTGAAGTGCCGCCCCGCGACGCGTCTGGCGCCGCGAGACTGCTTCTGATGGACACCAGAGGATGGTCAAAGGCGATCGAGAGGTGAGGCGGGATGCTCGGGTGGTTGTGGGGCACGCCCAGGCTCCCCTTGAGGTGCATGTGAATGTTGGTACCATTGGCCGAGCCGCCGAGAGACGGTGCCGTCGAGTCCGAGATGTAAATGGCGACGAACGGCAGGTCGTGCGGGTTAAGTTCGAGCGACGACGTGACGGCCTGGGCGAATTTGTCGACCGAACAGCATGAAGCCATGTTTTGCGCGAGCTCTCGCAGAGTGAGCAGGCGGCGCTCGGCGAGGCACTCCTTGGTCGTCTCCCATGAGCGGCTGCAGAGGTGACGCGGAGAAGGGCCAGGGCAGTCAGCGCCCGTAGATGGAGCGTCGCGGGGTCGAACAACGGTGGTCGACGCACTTCAGGATTCCGACATTGCGGCCCTCTTCGTCTTCGACAGGGACCAGGCTCCAGGTGTGGAATACCTCCTCGGGATGTCGGATCGTTTTGTCGCGGTTGAGGAAGAACGTCTCGTTGAAGCGGTGCAGCGAGACGCCCTCAGCGATGGTGCGGTCAAACGTGGGCCCGAGCACGCCGGCGAGCTCGCTCCATCCCTCACGCACGGGCTTGCCCAACAGCGCCGGGTGACGCGATCCGAGCATCTCTGCGTAAGCATCGTTGTCTGACATGCGGCGCAAAGGCGGACGGAGGCGATGTTGCTCGTCAGTACTTGAATTGCGCGCCTGCAGGCGCAGGCTGAGGTACGGGCAGAGAAGAGGAGGAAAACGCACAGAAGGCCAGGTGGTCCTTGCCCCACCAAAGGGCGCTCTCGGTCTCGGTGTTCAGTACGATACTGAGCGTAGATTTGAAGCTGGCCGTCCGCTCCGATGCTTTCAGCGGCGACGAGGCCTCGTCGGCGAACATCCGAGCGACGGCGCCCTTCATGTCGAACTTGACCTTGCGGCTGGCGGCCTTCTCCTCAGGAGTCGCCCAGGAGGCGGATGAGTCGTGCCGGGCGGGCGACGGGACCCGATCGACGGGATCGACGACCGCGGCATGGAGCGCGTCATCATTCGGCAGGGATGCGGTCGGAAGGGCGACGGCGAATGAGCGCGAGGGAAACGTGGCCGCGGGCTGACTCGTGGCCGATAACTCGCCCTGGCCCTCATCCGGGGAGCTGCGCAGCGGCTCGTTCCGAGCACGAAACGTCGGAAGGCGCGTCGGTCGCGTGCCGTCAACGCCTCCGCGCTGGCTGACAGCCGGACCGGGCATGGGGTGCAGCTGAAGGACGACGAGCGACGGCCGGTCCTCGTTCGGAGGGCCGCCAGACGCAGCGGCGGCCAGGGCCGCGGGCGCGGGCTCTCTAGCCTGCGTCGGCGTGATAGGCGACGTGGACCGCGGCAGCGAGTGAGCGGACAGGTCGTCAAAGGATGACGGCGAGCTGTGCGCGCTGACTGGGAGGAGAGCGACGACCGAGGAGAAGGCGGCGGCCGAGCCGTCGAGCGCCTGCGGGCGACCGTGGACGAGCGCTGGCCTGCAGTCTTGCTGCAGGTGCAGGGCTGACTTAGACGAGGTGGATCCCGCCGTCGAGGGTAGCCTCTTGGAGACCGCCCCGCCGATGGCTTCTCCGGCCTCGAAGTCGTCTCCTGCGCGAAGGCCCAGCGGGGATAGCAGAGCCAAGAGCTGCCGACGGAGCGCCCGTCGCCCATCGCCGTCGAGGCGGCCTGCGAGCGATGGCGTCGACGGTGATCCCTCGTGAGAGCTGGCCGCAGACGCAGCGAAGTTGGACCAAAGCGGCTCTGGGACGTAGTCGTCTGCAACGTTGGCTGCACCGGTCATGTGCAAGCTCGACGGCGAGAGCGGCAGCAGATACGTCGGCGAGGGGTGTCCCTCGAGGAAGACCAGGGCAGGTAGGTTGGCCAGCGCTGCAGGTACTGCCGAGCCTGGCGCGATATTGGACAGCGGAGACATCTTGTCGGCGACCAGAGCGCTCGGTTGGGGATGCCGGGCTGGCGGCGCAAGGACGCTTGGTGGGCAGGCGCCTCGAGGAAGGGTCGAGCAAGACCGCCTAGGGGATGCAGAAGGTGACCTGAGGTGTAAGCCGTCGAAGAGGGAGAGCAAGCTGAAAGTTCAACCATGATCACGAACCTTTACTGCGAAGGAGCAAGCAGAAGAGAAGCGACAAGGAAGGACCAGACAATGCGCTGCCAGACGGACACGTGCTGATGGTGAGGGAGACTGTCGAACGACGGATGGAAAGATGGGCCTCCAAGGAGACGGGCGAGTCGCAAGCGTCCGGCGATCTAGCGAGGGCCTTGAACGGGCAGTGGGTGAGGTTGGGTCAAGAGGGCTAGCCGGAGTCGGTGGTGAAGCAAGGTTGTGTGGGAGAGGCTCAGGAGGCGTCCTCGTCGTCGCCTACGGACACGAGCTCGAGGAAACGAGGGGCAGCAGAGCCGTTTGCGACGTGCGACAATGAGGCGCACGCTGCGGCCGAGGCCCGCAACTTTCCGATCGCACCCCGCCAGGGGTCTCGGGCACGGCGCAGCAGCGTAGTGTACGCCGTCGGATGCCGAGCTGATGTCGAGCGCGGGAAGGGGAGTTGATGGCATCGGGTAGAGAGCATAGGCATCGCGCAGGTCATCAAGCAGAGGCCGGTAGCGGTGGGACATATCTGTCTACAGACAAGGGAAGGTATAGCACAGCTTCGCGCGCGCGCGTTCGTCAGCGGTGAGGGCCAAGTACGAGACGTCGAGGGCACGATGCTTGAGCCAGCATGCGCGGCGGGAGATGCAGTCAAGGCGAGAAGGACGGAGCAGCGAGAGCGATGATATGGGTATATCGATTGAGCGTTCCAATACAGACGGTGAGGGAGTCGAGCCTATGCCGGAGACGCATGGATGCGAGGGGGCCAACATCCTGAGCTCATGGCTGACCGCGATCCCTGCGGCCTGGCTCACCGAACACGCATTTGATCGCGCATGAGGCAACCTTTCCATCTGGAAGTCGGCTCGAGACTTCGCAGTCTGAGCGGCAGAGCGGCAGATGCGCGGACGGAGGCTCGGAGATGTCCTGCGGGGCAGACAGCAGTAAGCAATTCGGGTGACGACGAGCGGCACGCGACGGCTTGGCTCGCGAGCCTTCGGCTCTAGTTTTGATCGAACGAGCCGAAGGTTCACGAGAGACGAGCCACAGCGAGTCTCACGTGCGGGACGAATGTACGTAGCCAGCTGTCGCTCGTCGGGCGTCAGCCTAGCCTGAGCGAGTGCGTGCAAAGGTCCAAAGGGCGTCGCGCTCGTGCCGTGGTGAGGTCGATGCATCACCGCGGTCAATGCCTTTCGACAGGTTTTTGCCTGCTCGTCCGCAGCTCGCTCGCGCCCGCCCGCATGCGTCCGCCCACGCACAACCCGCAGACGAGCGAGAGCCCCCATCGCCTCGTTGCCTGTCCTCCCACCGACCCTACCACCCATACCCCATCTTCTCGGATACAGTCTGAACGCTTAGACTCCTGCTTTCGACCTCACTCGGAGCGACCAGAACATCGTCGAAACGTTGTGTGAGGCTTTGGATGGCCAGGCCCGCGCCAGTCTTGCCACCGACGCCCACCAACCCGGCGTCGCCCTCGATGGCACCCGACGCTGCACCTCCCCGCCGGTCGCACGACCCGTCGTCGCTCAAGGGCGAGACAAAGGATGCCCATCACCAGCATCACCATCGCGAGCGGAGCGGACGAGGCGAACGACGGTGAGTCTGGCGCATCGAGGGCTTCATCCCGCCGCGGGCAGGCCAGCTCAGCTAGGCTCGCTTAGCTGGCACCCTCGCCTCCCCCCTCCGTCCCACGCTGCACCTGGCTTGGCAGGAACCGCTCGCTGACGCTCTGTCTTACTTGCTACTGCCCTTCTGCTGTCGCTGGAAACCTTGAACATTCTCCGTCCGGTCGTCTGCAGGTCAAAGCAGCCGACGGCCGCCGCGCCAAGCTCGCCGCGGTACGGCTCACCCTTGCCCGCGACCAGCGCCGCAGCACCCTCCCCGCCGACCGCGCACGCCCGGCCGTCATCCCCCGCTGGACCCTCGCGACACTCGCACGGCCACCCTCATGGCAGCGGCAACAGCGGTCGTCGCCACCCACGGTCTGCAGCGCCAGGAGGTGACTTTGACCGGTCGATGCCGCTCAAGCGGACCGCTCCCGCAGGCGGCGACTACGACCGCTCGCTGCCGCTGCTCAAACCCGCCGCTGTGCCGACGACGACGTCGGCCGCCCCTCCTCCGCGCCAGTACCCGAGCGCACGGGGCGACCCCGGACGCCAGCTCTTTGACCCGCGACTGCACGACCCGCTCAGGTTCGTCTCACCCCGAGGGGCGGCGACCGCGCCGTCTGTTGCCGGCACTTCGTCCACCGCGACGACGGCGCCGTCGATCCTGCACTCAGTGGCATCAGGCTCCGTCTCGACCGGCCTGTCGTCGATTCACGACCCGTCGTCCGGCAAGGACAAGGGCGAGCGTGGCGACAAGGAGCGTGAGCGGCGCAAGCGGCGCGAGGGTAGCGAGCGCAAGAGCCAGCGCGGTGACCGGGCGGACGACGACACCCGTTCGAGGAGCTCCGAGGGCAGCGAGAGCCTCAAGGACCGCGGTCGCGGCAAGGGCGGGTCCGTCCGACGTTTCCCTCGCCTTTATGAGACCCTCCCCGCCCCCCTTGACGATCAGTGTGTTGACTGGTCATGCTCGCTCTACCCTTTGCCTTTGCGCTCGTCTCGCAGCGATACCGGCGTGCTCGGCTCGTTGCGCGAGCAGTATCGCGGCATCCAGGCGCTTGAGGCCCACCTAGTCGACCTCCACCGGCGCATGGGCCGGGACGAGACGATCGTGCTCGGCACGGGTGCGACGCTCGGCCCCGGCATGGCCGACGGTGGCTGGGTCGAGCTCTGTTCGCGACACATGAAGCTCGCACACGCCCACCATGACTTCCTGACGGCCTCGCTCGATCCGCGGCTGCCGGCGAGCCTGCATTCGCTCCCCGTCAAGTACAACATTGCCGCCCGGCTGTGGCAAAACTCGTTTCACCTGCTCATTGAGCGCATGCGGACGACGTGGCTCGCGCCGTCGTCGGCACTCACCCGTTCGACTCCTGCTGCAACCATTGCCGGCGGCAACTCCCCGATGACCGCCAACGTCGACGGCAGCGCAACCTCGGACGCGGCTGCTGCCTCGGCTCGCGCGCTCGAGCATTTGACCGATTACATTCTCGACGCCTACCAGTTCTACACGACGCTACTGGACGAGCAGGTGCTGTCGACCTTCCGCTCGGCGTGGATCGAGGCCCTCGGCGACCTCGCCCGATACCGCATGGCCGTCGCCAACCACGTCGCCCAGTCGTCCTCGTCAGCATCCTCGTCGATGGACGACGCCTCGCCGGCCCGGTACGCGCGGATCGACGATGAGGAGGCAGACGACGTCACTCCCGCTCCACCGGTGCCGTCGGGCAACTCGATCGGCAAGGAGGTGGCCGACGCGTGGGACGTCGAGGACCGCGAGACGTGGAGGACGACGGCGCGCGACTGGTACGCACTCGGCGTTGGCGAGAAGCCTGGCGAGGGTCGGCTCCACCACCGCCTCGCGCTCATCAGCCGCGATGTCAAGGGGGAGGAAGAGCGCGCGCTGTACCACTTTGTGAAGAGGTGCGTCTGACTGGTTGACCGGCTTGCCATCAGCGACGGCCTACGACTGACCCTCGCCTTGTCTTCACGCTGCAGCCTCATCACCAATAACCCGTTTTCGGCCTCGCGCGAGTCGATCTTGCCCTTGTTTGACACGGCGCTTCAGTCGCGCCGGCATCACCCAGACGCCTCGGCGGCCGACCTGTTTGTGCTGCTGCACGGCATGCTGTTCACCAAGATCGAGCTCGACGCGTTCGACGACGTCTTTGCGCGCTTCTTCGAGCGCCTACAGGAGGACCGCGTCGGCACGCGCCCACTCGGACCGACCGAGTGGGTCATGATGGGCGTCATCAACCTGGCCGCGTGCCTCCAGTACGGCGCCGAGGACGGACTGCTCAAGCGAGCCGCCAACGAGGACGCTGGGGCCCGACGGCCGATGCGGCGCGACGGCGTCAACGCTGCCGCTGGTGCTGGTGCTGGTGGCCTGCCTTCCGATACCCCGCAGGCCATCATGGTGCACGCCGGCAAGCGATTGTCCGACCCTGACGGCTCCGACGAGGGCAGCGACGACATCCCCGTGGCCGCGATGCCTGCTTTGGAAGAGGGTGACATCAGACCGTTGCAGAAGCCGACGACCACTTCGGTGGCCGACGAGGAGGCCCTGCCGCTGCCGTTCCGTCATGCGCTCCGCCTATCGTTCTCGATCCTGTCGTTCTGCCTCGCCCATCCGGTTCGACGCGATTCGCTCGGGCGGACCGTCGTCAATCCGTACATCACCATCTTTCTGACGTTTCTCTCGACCATCGCCAAGCAACCTGCGGCGCTTGCGCTAGTCGAGCGTGCCGTCCCCTGGACCAGCCTCGTCGCCTTCTTCAACACTATCCCGCGCAAGGTCGAAGTCCGGCTTGACGTCGCGCCCAAGATCACGGTCGGCGGGCCGCTGCCCGAGGATTGGTGCCTGCGCGGCATGGAGTGGGTCGGCCGGCGCGTGTACGAGCGCGGGTTCTGGAAGCAAAAGGCGTCGTCGTCGTCTGGCCGGTCGTACTCTGGCATGCCAGACGGCCCGCGATCGGGCGACCAGGCTGCCATCGCGTGCGAGATGGACGTCCTCTCGCAGCAAGTTGAGCAGCTGTCGGTCGAGCAGCAGCTGCACGAGGGCATCGTCGATGACACGGACGGGGCCGAGGCGGCCGACCTCGCGGCCCGGCGCTGGCGGCGCATCGCGTGGGGCCTCGGTGTGCTCGTCAAGAGCGTTCCGGGGTTCGCGGTCGACCCGGAAGTCGGCGGTGGCCGCAAGGTCCGCGTTGCCCCGCTTGGCCCCCTCCAGCTCAAGATCGACGGCTGGGCTGCCGAGCGCGCGGCAATGGTCGAGGAGATGCGGGCCCGCATGCGCCAGCACGAGGCTGCGCGCGACGCGGCCGACGAGCTCGACGACGACACGGCCGACGACGAGAGCGAGGACGAGCAGGACGAGCAGGACCCAGAGATGAAGGCTCTTAAGGTGCGTTCGACGTCCGCGTCTCCTCGCTCGCCTTTGAGATGTCAAAGACTGACTTCTGCATTCGATGCTGTGTCAGGCCCAGCGACGCCAGCTGCGAGCGATCCTGCGCGCCGGTCGACGCGCCGACAAGCCGTCTGGCCCGCCGCTCAACGTCTCTGCCGGATTCAACGGCCGCCCTGCTCCTCGCCGGCACCCCGCGCGTGCGCCGATTCCGGCCAGTGCGCTGCCTTCGGCGCTGTCGGGCTACACGGTCCTCGTCTTCGACACCAACGTCATCCTGTCCTGCCTCGCGCTGTTCCGCTCGGTCGTCGAGAGCGCCTTCTGGACGGTCATGGTCCCCCTGCCGGTTATCACCGAGCTCGACGGCCTGTCAAAGCAGCCTGCGCCGCTCGGCACACAGGCGCAGGAGGCGCTCCAGTTCCTGACGACGCGCATTCGCTCGCACGGCCGGTCACTCAAGGTCCAGACGTCGCGCGGCAACTACCTCGCCGACCTCGCGATCCGATCCGAGGACATCTCGTTTTCGTTCTCCAATGCGTACAACCCTGAGAAGGCGCGCAACATGGACGACCTGATCCTGCGGGCGTGCACGTTCCAGGCCGAGCGCTTTGTCGACCGGACCGCCATCCTCGGCGTCTCGCGCGATGTGGCGGCCGACGTCAAGGACAGCGCGGCCAAGGTCGTGCTCCTCACGAACGATCGCAACCTCCGCCTACGCGCAAAGGCCCAGGGCGTCATGGCCGTCGACGAAAAGCCGATGCGCAAGATGCTTGGCCTCGCCAAGGATGGCACGCCCCTCGCCACGCCTGCTCCAATGGCGGCAGGAGGAGGTTGACGGAACGTCGCTGAGGAGGGGCGGCAGTACCTCTGCCGATCTCTCGGACGCTCTTACCTCAACCCCACCTATTCAACGGTCGCAACGGCCGGTGGTGTCTGCTGTCTCGCAGTCCAGCGGACCAGTCTCTCGGGCGAAATCGCTCCCTTGAACAGACCTGCCAGGCTTCGTTCCCCGTCGTCGGAAGCTCAACTCGACGGCGACAGCCAGTCGGCGGGGTGCCCAGGTCCAGTCGACGCGTGGTGCTTGCAGCGTCTTGACGGCGATGCAGCCGTGGCACAATTGCGGCCCTGCTCGGCCGGTGGCCTAGCCAGTCGGCTCATCCTTTCCTGCATCCTCCTATTCAAAGACGCTCCTTGGATCTCTTTCAATATCCTTCGAAAGCCAGTGTCGTCGACACCAGTGCGACAGTGAGCATGCTTTGTGCGGCGGCCGACGACCGACGCGCAGCAGCCTACAAGCCGAGGTGGGGTCTCCGCTCCGTCTGCGTGCCGCCACCAATGGCCTTTTGTCTCTTCCCTTTGTTCTCTGTTGCTCGCCCTTCGAGAGCGCCCGGTCGCCTGGCTGGGCCCGTCTTTTTGAGACTTCTGGAGGTGCAGCCTGGCTGGCAGAATGCTAACCCCCATCCCCATCCCACCCGTCCTTCCCTCCCTTTGAAGCCTGGCTCGCCCTTACGTCCAGGCCTGCCTGCCGAAGCAACGCGCCGCGTCTCGACCCGACCTGCCCTAGCTCCCTCCTCCCTCGCAGCAGCTCTCTCCTTCCCTTGATCATGGCGCCTCCCGCTGCGACGCCGACCGCGCTCGCCGTCTTTGACAGTCGTCAAGAGGCGTGCGCGCTGAGCTGCCTCGCGTCGACCGACGCAGGATCGTGCACGGCGCTCGACGCTTCGTGCCTGTGCGCCTCGAGCGCGTGGGGCGAGCTCGTCCTGGTGCGTCTCAGCTTCCTCGCCCTCTTCATTCGAGCTCGTCCTCATGCAGCTACGCTCAACGCTGTCCGCTTTTGTCTCCCCTTGGCTCCGCAGTCGTGCATCCAGTCGACGTGCGAAACCGAGACGTCTTTAGACACGGCCTACTCGCAACTGCTGCTCTACTGTGACTCGGTCGTGCGTCCCTCTACACTCTGTCCCGCGGTCCTCGTTGGCTTCCTGTCGACTGACTGCGCTTATGGCCTTTCGCAGAGCGTCTCCTTCACTCTCGCTGAGCCCGCATATACCGGCACGGCGACCGCAGATTCTGCAGCGGTGACGTCGGCTGCTGCCGCGGCCTCGAGCAGTGCCGTCGCCGCCTTGCGAAAACAAGCCGTCAACGTTTCTGCCATCGTTCGTCGCTCTCCCCTGCCCAAACTTGTTCTGCGCTTGCTGCGCGCGACGCTGACTTCGCAGCGTGCGTCCTGCCGCTCGAACCAGATGGCAGGCGTGTGCTCGCTCCTGTTCGTCATCGCGCTCCTGGTCGGTTACTTCGGCATCAAGGAGAAGCTCGCCAAGCAGCGCGACCAGTCAACGATGAAGCCGTCCTCCTGGTCTGGAGGTGCGTACTCATTCACTCCTGCTGCCCCTTTGCTCGGTCGCACGCTGATCCTTCGTCTGGCTGTTATTGACTCGTTTCCTCCGCAGGCAAGCAAGCCGCGCCCGGCCAGAAGCTCTCGTCCGCCGACCCGGGCGAGAAGTCCCGGGGCCCTGCGACCAAGAACAAGCCGAGCGGCGCATCTGTCGGTGCCCAATCAAGCTTGTTCGGCGGCGCGACCAGCAACTTTGACAGCGCCAGCTACGCCGACCTCGAGATGGAGGACCTTCAGCAGCAAGGTGGATTCCTTCCGCTAGTCTCTCGCTTGCCTCACAGGAGCACTGACCCCGCTGCTTCTTGACGGCCTTGTTGTACAGCTCGCCGCGCGCGTCTCAATGCCGAGGCCCAACGCCAGCAGAACCTCGACTCGCTCTTCACTTCGCCCGACCAAGTCACCTCGTCCTCGTCCCGATCGCTCTCATCGACCAAGGATGTCTCATCCGCCGCCGCCAACTCGGACGATGACGACGACAGTGCGCAGTACGTGACGCTGCCCGCGCTTAACCGGGGTGGTGCGGCCGATGACGGACCGCTCCCGACCGCGAGCACGTTTGCCCACTCGGACGCCGAGGGATGGGGCAGGAGCCCGACCGCCGCCGCCGCAGCGGGCGACAGCACTGTCGCGCTCACCAAAGACGAGCCGGCGCGCACGCCCACTCGCGGCTAGTGTAGGCGTCGGTTTTGACCCGCCCCCCTCTATCCTCCACCGTCTTCATCCGTTGGCCTACTCACCCGCACCGAGCGCGGACCCTTCCACCGCGCGCGCGTCGACCATGTCGCTGTCTCCTCGTGCCCTCCTTTCACTATTGTATCCTGTCGCTCGAACGCGCCACTAGATGTCAAGCCCTCCACTCGACCTTGATCGCTCAACTCGTGAGTGCTCACGCTGAGGTAAGTGGAGGAGCACGCGCGGGGGGCGCTCGGCTCAGGGTCAGTGTTGGCTCGACAGACGAGCGCGCCGGCCTCCCGCATAGACACTTCTCCGTACCACGAACTCCCATCTCAAATTCATCTCGCACCGCACCTGCTGCACCACTCACATCCAGTCTCCTTTAAACGCGAGTTCGCTGCCCCTCGCCGAGCATCGCGCAGACTCAGGTATCAAGAATCGTTGCCTGCCCCCAGACCATCACTCAGCTGGACGAGCCGCTGGCTAACGTCCGCGTGCGCGTTGACAACCTTAATCTCCCTCTCCCAGCCTTCTCGTCGTCCAATCCAGCAGAGGGACGGGTCATGCTGAAAACCAATCGCGCGCGGCTGAAGGCAGACCAACGGTAGGCAGAGCTTTTCGAAGGGAGGCGAGTGCATGCAAGTCGACAAAAGGCAAGGGGTCGGAGTACAAGATGTCCAGAGCGGTCTAGGTTAGTTGGCGGCCGGCAGAGAAATGTCGAAGAGGACCACGAATGGTTGAGAGGCATGGTGGAGGGCAAGGTGCGCGCTCAGAGGATCGTGCAAGCCTTTTTGTTGCGCTTGCTGGCGTTGCGCCCGCCCGTCTGTTTCGGCGAGAGGCACGCGCGAATAGCCTCGTCGAAGACGCTCTGCAAAAAGGTTGAAGGAGCCTGGGTCAGTATGGGTCGGCCAACGACTCGGCGCGCTCGTGCGCCGATTGACCAGCGTGCGTCGTTGAGGGCCGCCTCTCGGGCACTCGAATGCGGCGCACGACTGCATCACTGCCAGGCTGCCTCTCGCCTGATCGACCCAGACAAACGGGGCAACGCACCTTGAGACCCTTTTGCGTCAGTGCCGAGCACTCGAGGTACCGCACGGCGCCGATCTCACGCCCGCAGGCCATGCCGGCCGGATAGCCGATCGGCGCCATCCGCCGCTCGCGCAGCTTGTTAACCGTCGCCGGGTCCTCGCGCAGGTCGAGCTTGGTACCGACGAGGATGATGGCTGGGGGCAAAATAAGGATCGCATCGCGGGTCCGTTCGCGTGTCAGCTGCCGGGCGAGAGTGCAAGGCAAGAGCGGAAGCGCAAGCGGCACCGAACGCACGGACACCCGGCGCGTGATGCGCGACCTCCGGGAACCACTTTGTCCGCACGTTCTCAAACGACGGCGGCGATACAAGCGAGAAGCAGACAAGGAAGATATCGGTTTGGGGATAGGAGAGCGGGCGCAAGCGGCTGGTGGGCGGCAGGATGAGGGTCAGCATCGGGCCTGAGGCGCTGCGGTAGACAGGAGAAGGTCGAGGGGGACCGACTCGTAGTCCTCTTGTCCTGCCGTGTCCCATAGTCCAAGATTGACTGCAGAGCGAATGGAGGACAGCCTTAAGCATGTGCTCAAAACGACGCAGGGCAGTGAGGACGCGATGCCGAACCTGGCTTGCCATCTACGAGAACGTTTGCGCTGTCTGCAGAGAGCACGGGGGCCAGAGGCGGGTCAGCATCTGGCTCAAAACGCCGAGAGCAACACGGCGGGCACGCACAGTTGTCGAACACCGTCGGCACGTAGGACTGTTTAGAAGCCGTAGAACAAACCCCAGCCTGGTCAGCTCGTGCTCGTGCAGTCACGCAGTAAGATGAAGCAGCTCAAGGCAGGTGCACGCACTCCCGGAAAGGCCTGCGAGCCGAAACAACGACGACAGGTCAGCGCGGCGGACGACGAGCACAGGTCAACGGGGCACAGGTCAAGGACGTACGTTCGTCGTGTACGATATCAGCAGGCATGTCTGGACAGAAAGGGAGGGCGCGCGGGGGCACAAGCTGGTCAGTCAACGGCCGGGTCGGAGGGAAAGCCGCCGGCGAGGCGCGACAGGTCCCGAGGAGCAGACGCACCTTTCCAACCGCTCCATCACCCACGACGACCTGGTGAATGAGACACAGACGGGCACATTAGCTCTGAAGCCTTCATGCGTTTGTTCGAGCATGGAAAATACCTACACCTGATGCAGCGCAAAGAACGGGCGAGCCCATCAACAAGTCAGCCCTCTGCGCGGCGCGAGCGGAGAGCTGGCTAGCCTGCCCCCCCCCTCCCCTCGGGGGAGGGCTTTGTCGGACCGCCCGAGCCAGCGTGCAAGGCACTCACATTTGATGCTTTGCATTCCACTGTCCATGACGCTACTTGGGCTTAACCTGTCCGTACCTAGAAAGGGCTGATGAGGAAGAGAGGGGGCTGAATCGAGGGGCGAGCCGGACGGGGAGGAGGCTGACCGGCGCGCGCACAAAGGGGAGGCGACTGGGAGGCGGCGCAGCGCCCGCCAGCGACGCAACCTCCAGACCTGCATCGCTCGCAGCTGGCTCCGTCTTATCGCATGAGTCTTTGCCAGTCGACGTGCCGCTTCACTGCGAGGCGCAAAGAGCCGAGCAGGAGGACAGGCCGAGGAGGGTTCTGAGAACAAGGTGTACATCTCGATTGACAAGAACTATGAACCTATCTTGCGCTCTCCCTCCTTGCTCGTCGTGCACCGCCGACTTCTTCCCCTTGCACGCCGTACACATCGCTTGAGAGGACTGCAAGATGCAACGCGGCAACGACGGAACGGCGGATTCAGCGATCGCTTGAGAGGGCAGAGGCTCCCGGGAAAGAAAAGACACAGACGACGCACGGCGAACCTTGGAGAGGCAGGAGCAGCACACGGTCAGTTGTCCCACCGGCGAGCGAACAGCTCGGGCCCGCCGCCGACAATGATCCGGTCAAGCTCTCGCGCGGCCAGTCGCACGGCTTCGACACCGGCGATCGAGCTCCCGAGGCCGACCAGGCAGGTGCTCGCCAGCATGTACAGGTCGATGCAGGGCTCGTGCCACGCGTACAACTGATTGGCCGCGATCCAGCCCGCGACCATGGACGCGGCGTCGGCCGCGGCGCTGTGAGTGTCGTCTCGGCCAGCTTTGAGGAGTAGACCGAGGAGCACACCGCCGCCGACGCAGTCCAGCGCACGCTGAATCCACTTGAGGCTCTGAGTCAGCCATTTCTTGACATCGGACGACGCCTCAGCGAGGGTGAATGCTGAGAGCTGCGGATCGACGACATCAGAGACCCAGAGTCAGGCAACGCAGGAAATGAAATGACCTGGGACAAGCGAGTCGCAGGGGAGTTTCGGGCGAGAGGACGCACTGCGATGGCCTGTCGGTAAGGAAAGACCTCTGGGCGAAGGTTGAGGTCATGTTCAGTGGGATAGGCTGCGCTCAGCTTGGCCTCTTGCTTGACGAGCGCGTGGAAGTGCGCCTCTCGGGCGGACGGGTTGGCCTGGGCGTCGACTTCTGGAGTCGGCAAGGGGCCGGAGCCAACGCCGCGGCGCTGCTGGTGCTGCTCGGGTGTGCTTTTGCTGTCCTCGATGCAGAGTCGGCAGTCGCACTGCTGGATCCCGCGACGTTGGAGCAACGACTTGCGGGTGTCAAGGTCGGCAGCGTCTTCGGGAATGTAGTTGATGGTGACTGGGCGGCCGTTAAGCCCCAGCATGAAATCAGCTCGTTGGACAGGCAGATCAAGATCGAGATTGTGCAGCCAGACAGGACGCACTCTCCTCATTCGACTTGAGGTCGCGTGTCGGTCGGAAGAAAATTGCATCTCCGAGAAAACCGTGAAAGCTGGGGCGGTTGGCGATTGAGAGGGGGTGAGCGGTCGCGCAGGTAATGCGTCCTTGGTTGACAGAGGGTAGAGAGAAGCAGACGGACCTATTCGGCACACATGAGTGGTTGAAGAGCGAAGGTAGGATGTAGAGGGCAGAAGGCTCGTGATCGCCGTCTTCGCTGTCGCTGTTTGAGCTGGAGTCGTCGCTTGCCGGAGCGTTGCCGGCGAGCAGCGAGTGTAGGGGGTGAGGCCGAAAGGCGTTGAGCGTGCGGACGAGCTCGACGCGGCTGACGTCCAGGTCGACCGGCACCGACGAGGTCGAGGCTCCTTTGGGCTTGAGCTTCGAGATCGAGAAGCAGGGAGGAATTGGGTAGGTTGGGCCAGCGTAAAGCAGGCCGAGGACGCCGGCCAGCGAAGGGTCGTCGAGCAGCCTGGGTCAAGAAGGAGAAGCAAGGCACAGTCAAGACTCATTACGGCGACGGGACATTGGGTACGGGTGCGGCAGCGAGATCTCAGGCACACTTCAGCATGATCTTGTCCGTGAGTACTGCTTCCGTAATTGACTCCTGGCGGTCGATGTGCAGGTTAGACGGGCGCAGGACTCGCTCGCGCTCGTTCAAGTCGTCCCAGTAGACCGACGCGAGCGGCTTGGACATGATGAGCAGCTCGCCTGCCTTGATGTCGCGGTTGGCGACGATGCCGCGACCCTTGCCCTTGAGGTCTGCCACCCGAATCGCCGACGAGGTGAAGTCGGCGAGGTCCACGTGCGGGTCAGCCCGCGAGGCGCCGTAAAGCTCAGCCCAGTCGTATTTTCCCGTCTTGGCCTCGACAAGTCGTTCGGCGATGCGGTCGAGACCATCCTTGGCCTCAAAGGGGTCAATGGGCAGCTCTATGACGCGCTCAAGACTGTCCTCGTCCTCGGATGATTGCCCGGACGTGAGCGGGCTGGCCGCGAGGACCTGCCGGAAGCTCGACTGCGCCTCCCCCCACAGCTGCAGCGCGTAGGCCGAGTGTCCCGCGCTAAGAAGCGCGCTCTGCCGCCGCGATTCGCTGCAGGCGGACCGGTCGAGCGCAAGCACCGACCGGGCGTCCTGGAGCGCCGTTCTCCAAAAGTACATTTCGCGTCGTATGAGCGCTCGATCGAGAAGCAGGCCGACTTCTGAGGGAGCGCGCCTCAGATTGTCGCACAGGACGCGCTCCGCGGCAAGCATCCAGTTTTTCCGGACGGACATGCCGGCGAGAAAGCGTGCATGCTCGATCGTCGGCTCCGACGGTCGGCCGGTAATGTCAACTGCAGGCGACTTCCAGACGATGCCGGGGAGCTCTGTCTTCTCGTCGGCGACCCACAGGACATCGGTGGGCGAAAAGACATCAACCTGGTAGGACGTTAATGGGGCGGACAGTGCTTCCGTGAGCGTCTATACAGCGCCATCTCAGGCGACAAAAAAAGAGGTCACACTGACGAACGGCATGTTGGCTTTGCGAATGTGTACCACTGGCTCGCGGACGATGAAGCAGGTGCCAACCGGGACGACCGTGTGGAGCTCGTCGACGGATGATGCCATTGTCAAGGGCGGGCCGATCAGATCTACCAGCACGGTATCGCCTTTTGGGTCTTGCCTGTGGAAGGAAGATCCCGCTGCGCGTCAGCCATCGGCGCGACAGCCCGCGGCGAGTTCCAGGCGTAGATGCCCAAGCGCAACGCACCCGACGAGAGTCACGAGGTCACCTCGCAACCAAAGCCGACTGACGACCCTCAGCAGCAGGTACCGGCCCTGTGACCACGCGAGGCAGGTATACAGTCAGGATATCGAGCGCCTGGGCGAAAAGTCGGCCACAGACGCACCTTGTTCTGCCCAGGCGCCTGCAGAGAGCTCAGGTCGATGCGGTCCAGGGTCGACGGCGGAGCTGTCGAGAAGGGCTTACCTGAACGGGCCACACGAACGTTGGCTCCTTTCGGCATGCTCTCCGACGCCACCTCCAGCATCTGGATGAGGTGCATCGACTTTGCGTCTGTGTGCGCAACGGAGGTGGGATCGTCGTCAGCATCGCGAGCTGGGCCGAGGGTATGCGTCCGTCCTGCTCGCCGACCAACGACTCACATGGGCTGAAGCAGACGGGGCGAGCAGAACGAGGTCAGAGCACGTCGCAACCAGATAAGGTCGAGAAAGAGAGATCCAGCACGCACACAATCGTCTTCGGCGTCGCATCGCGGTCCTGGGCGGCCTGGGCCTGCTTGTTGACGGGTACTGCGGCTGGCGAAGAGGGTCGCAGTGCAGCCGCTGTAGCCAGACCGACGCTCTTGGATTTGGAAATGTTGGGTTTGCGGGCCATGGCAGGTTGAGCAAGTCGCGCAGCTCGGGGAAAGGCGGAGGGGGGGGGGGGTGTCGCAACGAGATGGTATCGGGAGGGGAGGGACCGCGAGAGCGAGCGAGCTCAGCAGAGGACGCGCCGGGGCTCGACCGGTCGAGGTTCTCACGCTCATGCCCACTATGTTGCGGCCCCGACGTTCCCTTGTCTTGGGAAGGCAAGAGACGAGTCGAGCGGAGGGCAAGGGAGACCTAGACCCATGTCCATCGCCCCATGGCTGAGCTGACGCTGCCCTGCGTCTTTCACTCGACCGCTCATCGCGGCCCCTTTCCCCATCTCATTCAGCGTCGTCCCCATCATCCGATGCTCGCTGGCCTCGACTACGGGTGCCAAGCGCGGCGAAAAGGGACAGGCAACGAAGTCAGTGCGCTGTCCGCGAAGAGGCTCGGCACGAAAGCAGAGGCATCGGACAACGCACCAGTGAGCCGGACAAGGCGATGCGATCCAGTGGATACTAGGCCCTACGGCGAGCAAAAAAGCAGCCACCGCCGACGACGAGCACCCAGTCGAGCGCGCGCGCAGCTGCCGTGAAGCTGTTGGCCGAGTCCGCGCAGCCCCCTGGAATGGCCGTACATCCTTGCTACCAACAGATAGAAAGAGATGCAGTTAACGGGGGCCCGGCTCAATCGGCGGCCCGCGGATGATCAGGCTCCCCAGGGGGGACGATCGTCTTGAGCCCAAGCTCGAAGGTGGCCAGCGCAGCTCGACAAATGCAGCTGCTCCAGAGAGTCTTGCCTCAACTGAAAGGGGACGATTGCTTGTCAGCCATCGACGCGAGCGGACGGGGACGGAAACTGCCGGACGAGATCGTGGCCGGAGGACGCACCCGACAAGGAACGCGCCGCTCGTCGGCAAAAGCTGACTGACGACCCTGGACTGCAAAGAGCGACCTCATAGCGCGCGCTGGAGGATAGGATAGTCAGCAATAATGCTATTTAAATGGAACGAGGGAAAGACCGGCAGAAGACTCACTCGCACGCTGCTTGATCCCTCAATGTAGCTGAGCTAGATGCGCTTGCGGCCGGTTCACCGAAACTGTTGCCGGCGTCGGAGGATCAAGCAGCAGTGAGGATCGAGCTGCATCTGTTACGAGCTTTCGGAGAGACCTGGAGCGCGTACGAGCTCGCCCGACGGTGCTTAGAGATCCCAGGCAGCCTCGAGCTCGAAGTTGGACGGCGGATGAGGACCTGATGCGGCGTGCAGCCCGCGCCTCTCTTGCAGGGGCGCTGCTGGAGCTGGTCCTGGCAGGACTGCTGGCCATCCTGTCGCTTGAGCAAGCTTTAACAGGATACAAGGCTGCCAGGGTTCAAGGGTTGTGGCAAGGGGGCTCGGGAGGAGCATCTTTGGACGTTGGTCGAGGGGGTCAGCGTGTGGGCAACCTGGTTCTGCGCGGACAGGCGGATGGCTCATGTCAGCTGCAGGTTCCCACGCACCTCCTGCTCTTGTCGTGGGCCCGAAGTCCCGCCGCGTCGCAGTCAGTACCAGCCAGACGAGCGCAAGCCAGTCAGTAAATCAGGTTGGGCAAAGGGTGCATGCAAGCTTGGGTGTGGCTATTATGATGGGAGGACAGGCGCGCGCAGATCGCGCAGTGAAGGCAGAAGGAAGCGGGCGATGATATGGCTACAGTGGTCGGGATGGATGTAGAACGTGTGGCAGGAGAGACAGGGGGCATGTGAAAGGTGTAGTCCGTCCTGAGGAAAGGCAAAAGGGAGGGGGCGAAGGTATACAAGAGGGAGATGAGAAGTCGGAGGTGGCGGCCTGTTGAAAGAGAGGCAGGGCGCGCAAGTAGAGCGGAAGAGGCGACGGAGGGGACAGAGGAGGCGGGTGAGGATGTTTGAGGTCGCCGAGTCAGAGATAAGCGTGTGTTGTGGGCATGTTGCGTGTGCGAGAAGAAGAGCCCATTGTGGAAAGGCGGCTAGAGCCGGAGCGGACGAGAAGGGATGCATGTGCTGACGGGAGGGCGAGTCGTGGCTGGAGCTGAACCGGAACGAGAAACGGGGTGAGAGATGTCGAGGTGAGGCGGCCGGTCGAATCCCTTCAGTAGTCGCCGCCGCTGCTGGCCGATACGTCGCGTCGCCAGCGCTCGACCCGATTGCGCTTGGCCGTCTCGGCATCGGCGTGCTCGACGACAACGTCCGGGGCAGCCGGACGAGCGGGC
Source organism: Cystofilobasidium bisporidii (assembly GCA_014825535.1). Classification (NCBI taxonomy): domain Eukaryota; kingdom Fungi; phylum Basidiomycota; class Tremellomycetes; order Cystofilobasidiales; family Cystofilobasidiaceae; genus Cystofilobasidium; species Cystofilobasidium bisporidii. The sequence goes on along the minus strand of MVAK01000046.1, from coordinate 71,427 downwards.
GAGATCTTGACCGCGGACGAGAGACCCTGGGCAGGCGTCGCCGACGCTTGCGATACCAGCGGCCGCGGCAGGGCGTGTTGCTGGTGCTGGGAGCCGTGCGCAAATGCGAGGATGCCGGCCGGCGGAAACTGGGGCGGCGGCAAGGGCTGCGCTCGCTGGTGCTGGTAGTAGCCCAGCGGGTGAGCATATGACGGAGGTGGCTGCTGCATAATCAAGTGCGAGTGATAGGCCGGCTGTCCAGTCAGCGGCGGCGGCGGTAACATTGAGCTCGGCGGGGCCGAGTACGAGTGCTGACCGACGAGCGACGAGGCGGACGGAGGCGGGTACTGCTGGCCGCCCGGCAACGCCTGCGGCATCCGCACCAGGAGGGGCGCGTACCCAGGGGCCGACGACGGCTGCATCGGCGACCGCTGCTGCTGCACGAGCTGATACCGGCGTGGACCGTCCGCCATGAGGGAGCACACAAACAGCTGCGTGGTGCCCATCGCGTCGTGGCCTTCGAAAACCCAAGGCTGTCCGAGGATCTGCATCGGCGATGACGGCGGATTGAGCGACGGCAGGCCGAATTGTTCGCCAGACGACGGGTTCGGAGCGGAGGTGGCCTGTGGGGGGGCCCAGGGCATCGTCAGGCTCGGTGGTCGACTCAAGCCCGGTAGCGGGGGCGGCGGAAGCTGGTCCATGGCCGTCGACGCAGCGTGCATCCGCTTGGAAGGCCGCGCCTCGCCGAGCGCCAGAGCGGTCGTGAGCGGGCTATCGGACGGCGAGAACGCCTCGGCCGCGCCGCGCTTGGTCCCGCCCACTTGATGGCGCGACGACGGCGAGGCCGACTTGAGCAGGCCGTCGGTCGACAGCCGATGGGACGCTGGCGTCGTCGCAATGGTGGGGTTGAGATTCGCCATCGGGAACGAGGCCGAGCCGTCGAACGACGCTCGCGGCGTCACTTGACCCGAGATGGACGGAATCGCCCCGCCCGCCGGTGGCGGTGGCAGGTGCAGGCCCGACGGGGGAGGGTGCGTGTGGTAGACAGGGTGAGGTAGGTACGACGGATGGAGGTGGTAGCCCTCCAACGGCATCGGCGGCGCTCCGAAAAGCGGCGGGGCGTACGTCTGCAGAGGCTGGTAAGGCTGGTGCTGCTGCAGCTGTAGCTGTCCACTGGAGAGGCCGAACGAGGGAGGTCGAGACGACTGGGATTCGCCGGACATCGGCCTTGACTGCTGCTGCTGCTGCTGAAAGTGCTGTTGGGCGCGCAGGGCCGAGAAGGACCGGATCGTCTCGCGCCGGCTGTGGTTGAGCTCCCACAGGCGGGTGATCCACGCGCGGTACTCGGCAGGCGTGACATGCAAGTGGAAACCAATGCCGGCGAGAAATTGGCCTAAATAGGGAGGAAGGAAAGTATACACGCGTCACTAAGATTGACCGGAGCAGATCAGAGTGTCAAGAGTGCATGCAGCAGACGAAAAAGAAAACTCACGTTCCATCGAGTTGATGTCGACCAGCGGCAGGCCCGAGATCGAGGCCCACGTTGCGTTGGTGAAAGTGTTGTCGTCGAGCGTCCTTCAGGCAGCGATGATGAGACCAGAGAAAGGATGGTCAGCATAGCGTCTCCGGCTCAACGAGTCAGTTGGGAAAGAGAGCGGACGCACTTGTTGGCGAGGACAAGCGATGTGACGAAGAGCCGATTGACGTTGCCGCCGTGGTGGCGACCGCCGGCGGCCTTTGCATTGGCGAGGCATACGCGCCGGTACCGCTCGAGGTAGAGGATGCTGAGGAGGACGGCCGCCTGCCCTACTTGCGTCGTCTGCAGCACGTACGCGACAAAGCGGAGGAACTGGGGCGACGGCAGGATGTGCTTGAGCAGGTCGCGCGGCGGCGTCGGCGCACCTGCCGGCAAGGGTGCGGGCGAGTAGAGCGTCGGCAGCGATAGTGGCGAGAGCGATGAGGGCTGGAGCGAGGCCGTCGTCGTCGTCGACAGTCGCTGCTGAGCCGCTGCTGCCATTTGAGCGTGCAGGGGCTGGTCGAGGGGCGAGACGGAAGGAGACGCGAGCGAAATGGGAGAGAGCGACGCCGCGCACGACGCCGTGAAGAGAGTAGACGGCGGGGCGAACCAGATGTACGAAATCATCTCGGCTGTCCGGTATTGGGGTGGAGGGGATGGGAGGGAGTTCTCGTCAGCGGACCGCTAGGCGCAGAGCACAGGCCATTGGGCAGAGGGACTGACCGGCAAATGTGGCAAGCTCGTTCTGCATCTCGCCAGGCGGAAGCTGCGGCGCCAGCATCGACATCGGCGGCGGTCGTGGCCCGTCAAAGGCTGGTGGCGAGGGCATCATCGTCGATCTGGCCGACGGTGGGTGGAAAGGAGGTCCTGGCGGCTCGGCGGGCCGTCTCTCCTCTGCTCAATCTTCGCCGTCACTCGTTTCGACGAGGTGCTGAGGGGAGGGCAGGCGAGGCGGGAGAAGGGAGGAAGAGAGAACTTGAAGTGTCGCTGCTGCCGAGTAAAGAGGCCTTTTGCGGGCCGAGCTAGGCGAGGGGACGGACGGCAAGAAAGCTTGTCGGCGGGCGGGCGAGAAGACAGGGGTGGGGGCGAGGGGGTGGAGAAGAGGGGTGACAAAGGGCCGCCACCTGTGCGACGCTGACGAGGTGCTGGTGGTTGGGATGCAGGTTGCGGTGAGGTCGACGACAGAGCGAGAAGGAAGAGACGAGCGAAGCCCTGCTTGCGCTGCGTGGAAAGGGTCTGTGTGGGTGTCGAGGGGCGTCGGGTCCTGGGTGGGGGCAATGGTTGGGCCCTCACAAAAGGTGTCGTGGCGGGGGCGCAGCAGCAACGTCGGCAGGCCAACAAACGACGACAGCAGGTCGGGTAGACTCGACGCTGATGATGAGGGTTCCCCGGAGCGAAGCAGGCACGCGACCCCATCTCGCCAGGAGCGTCAGATCTGCTGTCGCTGCTGTCTGTCCGCGACTCGCTGAGGGCCATGACAGAAGCAAGGTGTTGGGCAAGCTCGGAGAACCTCGAGGTCGGCGGCCATAGACGTCGAGACAGAAGGCGCGCGCGCGCCGTGGAGAAAGGGCGATCGAGAAGGGGCGGTGTGGAAGCCGACTCCGAAATGTGAAAGGGCCCGGCCAAGAAGCGGCGTTGCGGCAGGTTCGGGCGGGTCGCGGGCGCCCAGCAGCGCTACAGCAGAGCTTCTTCTGATCAAACGCCCGAGCCAGCCGGTGCTGCTGCTTGTGCGCGCAAAGAGTAAAAGAAAGGCACTGGGAGCCGAGAGGCGTCGAACGGCGCCCCGTTGCACAAGCAGCAACATAAGTACTCATGATCTGTTGTGCCCGATGACGGCAGCCTGGACGGGGGCAGAGCCGACCGCGCACGGGGCCGTTGATCCTCGCAGACCTGCGCTACCTAAGCAAGGATATGCGATCCTGAGCGGGAAGGCAGCCTTGGTCACGTCGGCGCCGGCAGCCGCGAGTATGCCTTGTCAAGAGTCGGTCAGCAGCGACCTGTCGTCAGCGGGCTGCGTGGCGCTTACCCTAGCCCGCCGGGCTGAAGGAGACGAACGGCACCGAATGTGCAAAATTGCGGCATGGGGCATAGGCAAGCCGACAGAGAACCTCGAGCGGGCACAGCCGAGCGCATGGCGGGTGGACGAGGACGACCGTAAGGAAGGCTCGGGGTGAATGGTGCTCAGGTGATTACCGACGACGATGCCGGCGAGGTGATCTGCGGACCAAAGGAGTGCGGCTGAGGGCGAGCTTGCGTTGGGCCAGATGCGCCTCTACTTCGCGCCAATCTCACAAGGGAGGTCGCCGACGAGTGAGTGTGCGCCTCTTTGACGGGCCTGGCCTGCGTGGCGAAGACTCGGCCGGAAAGAAGCACGGGCCGGCCGCCAAGGGGTGCGGTGCATAGTCGACCGCGGGAGATGGGCGTCAACCCCCCTTCACTGAGGTGGACCCTGTCCAAGGCTCTTCATGACCTCGTCCCAGTCAATGTCGGCCCCAAGGTCCAACCCGCCGCCGCCGCCGGCCGACGCGTCCGGTCCGGGCTGGTTGAAGAGGTCACCCATGAGCGACAAGTCGAGGTCGCCGAGCATCGCCGGGTCGAACGCGAAGTTCGTCCCTGCAGCGGCCGCGTCGATCGGTGTAACACCGTTGTTGCCGGATGCAAACGGCTGCGCAGGGGGCTGGGCCGACGTCTGGTGCTGCTGCTGCTGCGACGGCTGCTGCTGCTGTTGCTGGAACGAGTCGATGATCCGTTGTGCCTCCTCGGACGTCATGCCCTCGACATCGGCCGCCGTCAGGTGCTGGCCCGTTGCGACGTTCAGCAACTGCTGCTGAGGTGGCGGCGGTGGCGGCTGAGAAGGGCCAGATTTGCCGCCCGGCAGGAAGTCGGATGGTTGCGGCATTTGAATCTTGAGATTGGGCGGCATAGATGGCGCAGCTGTGGCGGTTGGAGCGGCTGCATGGCCGTTCGTAGTTGAAGGCGGGACAGCAGTGGCTGTCGGGCCCTGCTGACCGAGACCGGTCGTCGTGGAGGGCGAGGGAATTGGGGGCGCGTCCTTGTCCGCCGAGAAGCCGATGCCGCCCGCCCCGCCAACGCTTCCGCCAGGCGGCAAGTTGAGCCTCGGCTTGGGCTTCGGCCGTTGCTTCAGCGCGCCTTGCTCAGTTTGAGCAGGTGATGATGTTGGGGGAGGGCCGCCTGGCGCCTGGTGCTGCTGCTGCGATCGCTGCGTCGAAGGGAGCGCGAGTCCGGGCGACTTCGGCGCGGCTGCTGTCGGTGAGTTGGTAGGGGCGAGCCGGCCGGGAGATGACAGCTGTGACGGGGCGTTGGGTCGTGAGCCAGGAAGCTGCGAAGTCGACGATGGGCGCAGCATCTGGCCGGGGCCGGCGGCCGGCGAGCTCTGGCCCGATCCGGAAGCCGCCCCGCTGGCGTTGGAGAGGCCGGCGAGGTTGGCCGAAGACGTCGGAGCAGACACAGTTTGTGGCCGGACAGCGACCGCTGGCGAAGGCTCGCCCGACGGCGAGGCCGGAGTGAGCGTCGTCGGATGGCGCAGCGGCGACGGCGCGACGTGGCCCTGCGGCTTGAGGTACGCCGGCGCGCCGGTCCCGAGGGGCTGCGTCTTGGACATGGCTGGAGGCTGTAGTGGACGAGGGGCGGCCGAGGTGCGCGCTGTCGTTGATGCGACAGAATTATTGGCGGTGGGGAGAGCGACGGGAGAAAGTTCCGGCGAGGTGGACGGCTGCTCGGTACGCATCCTCCGCTAAGGACGCGCCGCGCACAGACGAGGAGGATCAGCGCCGTCGAGCATCCCTGAGAGGGAGGCGAGAAGCAGTCGGAGTTCACGCACAGCATACTGCTCAATCTCGGCTCGGATCCAGGTGTAGTCCTCCCTCGTGCGCTCGAGGTGCTCGAGCAGCTGCTGGGGCGCGCGAATCGCGTTTGGCGCGCTGCCGCTGAAGAAACGACGGAGGACGAGCCCCGCACCCCGGTCAGCGAAGGAGCGAGCGAGCAGCCTCGAAAGAGGGGCAGTGACTCACAGCTGACGCGACTCGTAGTGATGGCGCAGGATAAGGCCTGCTGTCAAGACATATTGCTGTGGTCACGCCAGTGCAAGAGGTGAGCAAGGCATCAGCGACGGCGTGCCTGTCTGACGGCCCGACCAAGAGGCTTGCTGCAGCCTAGGTCCACGAGCCTGAGGCAGCAGCAGCTAGAAATGACAAGACCAGATACGCACAGTCTGTGCATGTTCGAGCTCGAGGAGCTTGCCTCCGAGCCAGTCTCGACCTCGATTCCTGGGCTGTTGCTGGCCAGGTGTCGCTGCCGTCGCAGCTGCTCCGCCGCCGGCCGGGCCAGAAGCACGAGGAAGCCCGCTTGGAGGCGGCGGGGCGGTCGGACGGCGGCCTGCTGCTCCAGCGAGCACGATCGGCTTGGGCGGGTCGGACATGACACGCGCTCGATAGGCAGGTAGGGAAGGTCGCCTAGCGTGGCCCCGGGCCTCGACGAGAGGAGAGGAGGATGCGGTCAGGTTGGGATGGACGTCGGGAGGAAGGGCCAAACGACGGCAAGCGGCGAGACCTTGGCCAACGACGCCGAACACCATCTCTCTCCACCTCCTGACCTCCTCGCCATGGAACAGCAGCAGCAGCAGCAGCAACCTTTGTCCGGCTTGTCTCCTCCCGGGCACCAGCTCCAGCACGCCTCGTCCACCGGTACGCGTTCCCGCACCGGCGACAGCTTCCACTATCCCGAACGTCGCGCCCAGTCGCCCTCCTCGTCATCCACGCCGAGGACGAGCACGAGCCTGCACGACTACCCACCATCATCGCCTCCGACGACGGCGGGAGGCAAGGCTCAGAAGCGCAAGAGCATGGCTGCCCTACCATCTGCAGCACTGCTGTCAAGTGTTCCTGGGGGAGTGTGCGTCCCCGCCCGCCTCTAGAACAAAGCCTCCGGAGCATGACCATCTGACGACTCCTCGCTTGTTGCGACCCCTGCACCCTGATCCTCCCAGGCACGGCCTGCCCATCTCGGAGGACCATGAGCTATCAGACCAGGATCGTCACAAGCTCTCGCGTTTCCATCGGTTCCCCCTGCCGGCCGACGATGAGAGTCACGCCGGGCTCAAGTTGACGGACCTGCCGCAGGCGCAACAGGGGGTCGTGCGGGGCGTGCTAGAGGTTCGGCCGCCGCCATGCCTTATGCTCCGACTTTCCTCGCTGACAGAATACATTATCCTGCCAGCTGATGAGCGCCCGGCCGACACGTGCCATCCTCGAAAGTGTGTTCGCCAAAGACTGCGTCTACGAGGACCCGAACTTGAAGTGCGTCTTCTCTGCTGTCGGCAGCCCCCCCCCCCCCACCCCTCACTGAAGATTCGAGTCTGCCTTCGCAGGTGCGTGGGTTGGGACGAGGTTGCTGCGCAGGTTCGCCTGTTTCCCCTTGCTTCCTCTCAGCTATAGCCTCGCTGATTTCTTGTCTGCTTCGTCCGTCGCGTCAGTGGTTCATGCTCGTGCGTCGCTCCCTCGTCCATGCTGCGCAGCACGCTTCCACAGCCGGTTCATACAATCATCGCCTTTCATCCAGTCCAAGCTCTTCCCCCAGACTCGAACGCTGTCTTTCATCCTGCTAAAGCCGACATCTAAAAAGTTGCGCTGGGAGATGGTGCAGGAGTACACATGGCTAATTGGGACCACACGTGTGCGTTCCTGACCCTTCTCCTGCTCCTGCACCCTGGCGCCTCGGCTGACCTTCAGCAACGCTTTGCAGATAATTCACTCGCTCGTCGAGCTTGATCTCAACGACGAGGGTAAGGTCGTGCACATGGTCGACCGATGGGAGGGCAAGGAGCTCGAGCAACGGATGTCGGTGCGTCTGCCTGCCCTTTTCCACTCTTGCCTTCGCCTGGTCGTCGCGCACTCTGACTAATTCCTACCTTTGCTGCCAGCCGATGAAGCGCTTCCATGCGAGGGTCACCAAGGCCCTTGTCCGCGTGCCCTGATCTTGTCCTCCAGTCGACCCGCATCCTTTTCTCTGCGACTCGGCCTCCCTTCCTCTTGGCGGTCTGGTCACCGTTGATTCGCGCGTCCTCCAGCGCCTCCCCGCCTAACCGGCCCCGGGGACACACGCCGCAGCTGCGTCTTTGTCGTCCCCAGGCACCCTCGTCCTCTCTCCTCGTTTCTCGTCCCGTCTACCCCGTCTCATCCAAGCGCTCTCTGCCCTACAGCTACTGTTCATGCCAACATTTCACTGCCTCGTCGTCTGCTGCCGACGTCACGACGCCTTCGTCGGGCCGCGGACCAAACATCGCCCTTTGGCCAGGCCGGATGGCCGGACCAGACAACCGCGCGCTGCAGCGCAGCCGTCGTCCCGTCGTCGTCCGACGCTTTGATGCTGCCCTGTCCTGCTTGCGTGCTCATGGAGACTGGTCGACCTCCTTTCAATCTCAGCAGGCCTGATCATGTGTCGGCCTTGTCAGTTGTTGAAGTCCGAGGGAGCTGTTGTGCTGGCCGCCCATCCGCGGCACTTCCGCGGCACTTCCGCGGCAGCCACTGCATGACGGCAACACGATCGCCCGTGACAATAGCACCTTTGGCGCGAGATCGCAAAGGCCGGACACCTTTCAACCTGCCGCTCTCTACGCCCTCCTGTCCCCCACTCCCCCCTTGCCAGCGAGCCCCAGCTCTCAGGCTGCAGCGAAACCGACCCATCAAGCAGTTCTTGTGATCGACGCGCTCGCCGTTGTCCGCGTGCCCGGCCAGCGCCGCCTTTCCCCCCCCACCCCTCCTTCAGTCGCCAGCCCTAACGGCTACCTCGGCAGGCGTCCCGACTGCTCTCGTCCCCGGGCTTTCCTGTCGATCCAGCTCGGCTCTCGCCACACCGGCCTGGCTAGCATGCTTCCCTCACAGCTGTCGTGCCTGCCACTGCTGCCATTCCTCGAGAACCACCCTCATCCAGCCTACCTCCTGCCGGACGACTGGCTTGCGTCGACTGGCAGCGGTCGGCGAGGCAGCGCCGAGGGCGCCGTCTGGCTCAACGAGGCGGCCAAGCTCCTCCAACTCTCTTCAGGCGGCTGGTCTGAGGTCAAAGCGGTCCTGCGGCGGGCTGCAGACGATGGTACAGACGCAGGGACGACCTCTAGCGACGAGCGGCAGCAGCAGCGCACGTCGTCATCCCACGCTGCAGACGCTGCCAGTGCCCGCACGCCTACGTCCGACAGCTCGTCCGACGGCAGCACGCCGACCGTTCGCATGCACTCGCCCGTCGGCCAGCCCCCACCGCCGGCCGAGTTGGTGCTCGATGGTCGCTTCTCGACGCTGCTGCTCAGCGTGTCGTCAACCAATTACCGGGTGCTGCAGCTCGTTCCGGTTGCGCCCCGGAACGCTGCTGTCGGTACTGAGCCCGTGCCCGCCAGGCAGTCACCCTCGCCGCCTTTGTCGTCGCTCGTCCCGTCGCCCTTCTCGACGTCCGCGTTCGTCGCGCCGCCCTTGGATGATGTCACCCGTCCACCGCTCGAGTCGCGGCCCAACTCGGAAGGCGTCATCCTCGGCGACCTGACGCCAACCTTGTCCCCTTCAGAGCAGGACCGGCGCCGGCGTGAGAAGTACAAGATGGCCGAGCTGGTCGAGACATTTGACTGGAGCAAGACGGCGCTCGGCCCAAAGAAGGACTGGCCACAGAGCCTCATAACGATCATTAGCGTCGTCATGGCCACGGCGACCGAGAGTTGCCTGATGTGGGGTCCCGGTGCGTGCTTGCTCGTCGATGTTCCCTACCTGGCCGCCAAGGCTCTGCTTTGTCTGACGCTCATCGTTACTGACCCTTTGACGACACAGAGCTCATCCTCATCTACAACGACGCCTACGCCGATATGATCCTCAAGAAGCACCCGGTGCTATTCGGTGCGCCGGCCGCGATCGGCTGGGCCGAGATCTGGGACGGCATGAGAGACATGGCGCACTCGGTCGTCGCGGAGGACGTTTCCATCCACAAGTTTGACGATCTGCTGTTCATGCAGCGCGACGAGACGGGCGTGCCGGAGGAGACCTTGTTCAGCTGGTCATGGGTCGGCATCAAGGATGAGAGCGGCAAGAACGGCGGTGTATTGAATCGCGCCTGGGAGACGACGGCCAAGGTTCTGGCCGAGCGCAGGCTGCTGACGCTGCGCGAATTGGCGCAGACAACGTGTTCGTTCCCATCTGTCATCGCCTCGCCACCTCCGAGGCTGCGCCTGACGCCTCGCTTGAACCTCCCGCTCCATGCAGTCGCCTGCGACTCGATCCCATCGTTCTCGGAATCCGTCATCTCGTCTCTCAAGCGCAACCCGCACGACCTGCCGTTCTCGCTGCTCTATGTCGCACGCGACGGAGCACCGACGGCATCCGCCCAGTCGGCACGATCGACAACCCAGTCTCTCAAGCTCGTCGGGTCTATCGGCGTCCCTGTCGGCCACACGTCCGCGCCGAGCGAGCTTGTGGTGACGGTCGCCCCTCCCGCCAGCGTGTTTGGGTCGGTCTCTGGTCGCCTGTCTGGAGAGGGCATGCCGGCACCTCACGAAGGTGACCGCCCGGTCTTCTCGCGCGAGGAGAGCCTAGCGAGCGAGCACTCGGTAGCGTCAGTCGGCAGCGGCAAAGGTCGCACGAGCAACGGCGGCACAGGCTCATCCGGGGGGTCGGCCATCACCGTTACCGGTGCTGACGGCACCTCCTGCCCTTGGCCGGTGGAGCTTGCTCTCACGTCCGGCAAGCCCGTCCTAGTCTCGGATTGTGCAGAACTGACCGTAGGCTTCGAGAGCCGGTCTTGGGGCGATCTGACGTCGAGCGCGCTCGTCATCCCAGTCGAGAATGAAGAGTCGTCCAACGCGCGCTGCCTCGTCCTCATCGTCGGCCTCAACACCCGCCGGCCGCTCGATGACGAGTACGATGCGTGGCTCAAACTCATCCGGCTCTCGCTCTCGAGTGGGCTATCAGGCGTCGCCTCGATCGAGGCGCAAAAGATGCGGGCCGAGGAGCTCGCAAGGCTGGATCGCGCAAAGACGACCTTCTTTGTGGGCCCTCTCTTTCGCCGGGTCTCTCTGAGCGAAGTCCTTTCATCCTCTGACCGTCGCTGACACGGCCTAATTCTTTACCTCCCTGCAGAGCAATGTCTCTCACGAATTGCGCACTCCCCTGAGCTTGATCTCAGGCCCGGTTCGGGATCTGCTCGCCTTGTACAAGACAGACTCGCCAGAAAAGCGCCTCCTGTCCATCACGGACCGGAACGTGCAGCGGTTGACTCGATTGGTCGATATGCGTCAGTCCCCCTACCCTGTTACTCTCCCGCATCGTTCGGAGCCTGCGCTGACGACGGCCTGCGCGCTCTTGCCCGATCCATGGCCCTCTGTCTCCTCCAGTTATGGATGTCAGCCGCGTCGAGGCCGGTCGGATGCAGGGAACCTTCTTCCCACGCCAGCTCGGTCAGCTGACGGTCGACCTTGCGTCGCTCTTCCGCTCGGCGATTGAGAAGGCCGGTCTCGAGATCGTCGTCGAGTGCGACATCGACGACCCGCGGCCAGTCTATGGTGCGCGATCTCTGCTCTCTCTTCGTTTTGAGGAGACTTCGGAGGAGACGTCGTACCGGCTAACGCGAGCGCTCGATACCCGTAGTCGACCCTGACCTGTGGGAGAAGATCTGCTTCAACATCATCGGGTGCGGCCACCCCCTTCGCAAGGGTGCAACCTTTCATCGTCCAGGCGCTCGCTGAATAGCTCTCTTCTTGTCCGGCAGAAACGCATTCAAGTACACTCTCGAGGGCAAGATTCGCATCTGGGTCCGGTATCTCGAGACCGAGGTTGAATTTGGCGTTCAGGTGCGCTCAAGCCCTCGTCCATTTCGGTCGTATCGATCCTTGCTGATCCCCCACCCTTTGACTCTCCACTTTACTCAGGACACTGGCGTTGGCATCCCACAAGAGGACGTTCCGCGAGTTGTTGAGCGTTTTCATCGGGTCTCATCCACTGGTCGGTCATTTGAGGGCACGGGTGAGTCCCTTTCAGCGTAATCGACCCCCTTGAAAGTCTTGCTGACCCAAACTCCTGGGGATCTCCTGCAGGCATCGGCCTCTCTCTCACGGTCGAGCTCATCAAGGTCCACGGCGGCACCCTTGAGGTCACCTCACAGACGAAAGAAGAGTCTGGTGACGGCACCCATGGCTCGACGTTCGCCGTCCGCTTGCCTCTGGGTTCGGCGCATCTTCCGGTCGACCGGTGCGACTCTTGTCTTCCCGTTTGTGCTGTCGCCGGAACACCTTTCTTTGGCTGATCCGTAACACCCTCTTCTCTGCTCGGGCTCCGCCCAGTATCGACGAGTCGCCCGCACCTGTCGGCTTCGGCTTCTCACGAGCGGTCCACGGTTACGTTGAGGAAGTCCAAACGTGGGCGAGCGATGTGACCGGCGGGACACCCTCCTCCCACGCCGACGCTGCCTCCTTGTCGGCCATTGCATCTGAGTCTGAGCGTTCGAGCTCCAACGACTCCTCCGGCAAGATCGATCCGTCGACGCTTTTCTGGAGCCGGGACGACACCATCCTGATCGTCGACGACAACGCCGACATTCGACAGTATCTCACCTCGACTCTGTCGCCCTTTTGCCAAATCATCGAGGCCAGGAACGGTCAAGAGGTGTGCTCATCACTTCTCCACCTGAAACCTTGTCTGACGTCTGACGGTGCTGTCTTGTGCGCCCAACCAGGCCTACAACCTCGCCCTCAGCGCACACCCCAACCTGATCGTCTCAGACGTGTGCGTCTTTCGTTTGACTTGGTAGCCCTTCGCCGCTGAGTGCTCGACTCTTTTTCTTCTGCCAGGATGATGCCCGTTCTGGACGGCTTCGGTCTCATCCGCGCGCTGAAGGCATCGCAGACGGAGGCGGCCATGATTCCCGTAGTGATCATCACGGCTCGTGCGTCTGCGCTCGCCGTCTATCTTCTAGGCGTACTCACCTGGCTGATGCTTCCCCTTCTGCTGCTCTCAATCGCTCTCTCAGGCGCCGGCGAGGACGAGAAGGTCGGCGGTCTGCTCGACGGCGCTGATGACTATCTCCCCAAGCCCTTCTCGTCCAAAGAGCTCATCGCTCGCTGCCACCTGCAGATGCAGATGGGCAAGCGCAGGATCGACCTCGAGCGACGCTTCGCCGCCAGGACTCTCGAGCTCCAGGTCCGCGCGGTCGAGGCCGAGGCCAAGCGCAAGGAGGCCGAGGAGCAGCGCCGTCAGCAAGAGCTCTTGGTCGACGTCACCTCGCACGAGATCCGAACGCCCGTCAGCGCCATCCTGCAGAACGCTCAAGTGCGTCCTCCTGGCCTTCATCCTCTCCCACTTGTGGACGCTGACAAGCCTCTGCCTGCCAGCTCGTCGGAGAGAATCTGCGCTTCCTCTGCTCGGAGCTGCAGACGGCTCTGAAAGAGTCCGCAGGTTTCCAGCCGACAACTTCCCTCTTGAGCATGATCGAAGAGGACGTCGAGGTACGTCCCCGTCTTTCGCTTTCTCGTGCCCCCTGACATCCAAGGTGAGGGCTGACCCTTGGACTTGGGCTGACCCTTGAACTTCCAACGCAGGCGTGCGATGCCATCCTCATGATGGCCCAGTCGCAGGAGCGCATTGCGAATGACGTCTTGTCGCTCGCCCGCATCCAGCTGTCGACTCTCGAGTACGTCTAGCCCGCGCGCTTCGCAACCATGCTACGTCGCTCACACCTGTCGTCTCTCATCCTGGACCCGGCAGAATCTTCCCTGTCCCGCTCGACCTCATGGCCGAGACCAAGCGCATCTGCTCCGTCTTTGCAAGCGAATGGTGAGCTCTTCCTTGCCCGTCTTGACCGGTGCTGTTTTTTTCCGCATGTTTGCGCTGAAGTCGGCTCAATATCTATACAGCCGACTCAAACGCATCCACCTCAACCTGATCCATGGGCCGTCGTTGCAGTCGCTGCACAGCATGGGCTTCAAACGCATCCAGGCCGACACCGGCCGCCTCGCTCAGATCTTGATCAATCTTCTCAGCAATGCGATCCGCTTCACCAGTCCGGCCCCGGTCCGCAAGATCACTGTCTCGATCGAGGCTCGCAAAGATGCACCGGACGACGACACCTGCCTCCCGCCGCCGCCCTCGCCCCGGTCCATCCCCTTCACCAATCCGGGCGACGACGAAGAGGTTTACATCTATGGCTCGGTCGCCGACAGTGGCCCTGGTCTCTCGCAGGAGGAGCTCTCGCGGTTGTTCCAGCGCTTCCGACAGGGCTCGGCGCAGACCCACGTCGGTGAGCCCGTCCCACTGTCGCTCCAGCCCCTCTGGAAAGCATCCGCTGACGCTGCTTGTCCCTGGCGCGCTGCCAGTCTTTGGAGGTTCGGGGCTTGGTCTCTACGTCTGCCGAAAGCTGCTCGAGCTCATGGACGGCAAGATCGAGGTCGTGTCGCCTGGCTCGTCAGGCAGCACATTCCGCTTCTTCTTCCGGGCGTCGCTCGTTCCTGCGATGCCGCTCGTGCCACTGTCGCCCAGGGCGGCGATGGACGATCAGTCGCCGTCCAGCCAGGCCGGACGTGCGCGTAAGGCCCTCAGCCCCTCGTTGCCGTCCGTCGGGGGAATGCGAGTACTCATCGTCGAAGGTCCGTTGTCTCCTGCCATGACAATCCTCTCTTGCGTCCGCCCTGCACGGATCTTGCTGATTTGCAGCCTCGTCGACGCCGTAGACAATCTCATCAACCAGAAAGTTCTCGACCGCCAGCTGCGCAAAGCCGGTATCGTCGCCGACATTGCCTCGGATGGCGCAGAGGCACTCGACAAGATCGACGCTAGTATCGCGTCGGCCGACCACTACAAGGTCGTTCTCATGGACCTGGAAATGCGTGCGTACTATCCTCTTTCAGCCTCTATCAACGACACTGCGGGGCCATACATTGACAGGGCACGATTCCTTCTGGCAGCCGTCCTCAACGGCATCGGTGCCATCACCAAGATCCGCGAGCGAGAGGCCGACGGCACGTACGGCGGCTATCGGCACACGACTTACGCGCTGACGGGCAATGCGCGGCAGGCACAGATCGACGCTGCGCTCGCGGCGGGCATGGACGACGTGGGTCCCCCTGCCTCGCTTGTATGTGCTTCCGATGACTTCCCATGCTGATCTCGCCCTCTCCTTCCGTGTGACCCGTTGCAGGTCATCCTGAAGCGTGCGTCTTCCTTCGCTGCTTTGCTCCCCTTTGTCAAATTTGAAGGTCACCCAGATCTGATCATCCTATCTCTGGCTACCCCGCAGCTTACAAAATCGACCAACTGCTCGGCAAGCTGCGCGATGTGCTGCAGCTCAATCGCTAGACTTCTTTCATCCGACTCTTTTGCTCTGACCTTGAAACCTCCCACTGCGTCCCTGTTCGTGTGCCTGTTGCGCCTTCCGTCTCAGGCCCACCACGGCTCGGATCTGTTTCTGCCCCTTCATACGTCTCACGCACGCAATCCTCTATCTCTTTCAATCTCTCTCACGACCACGTTGCCTGTCTGCCCTGTAGCCCATCACTCTTTGGATGATCACCTTCCTGCTGATGGTCAAGGGTCGTTGCCCTGACGCCTGCTAAATTACTCGATAGCGCACGAGAGCTCGGTGCTTTTGCAACCTAGGTACAGGACGGTCACGGCAGCCCGATCAACCGCTGTATGTAGGCCGCGACGGGCGGGATGCCGATGGCGACGAGGATTACCGTGCCAAAGAGGGCAAAGGTCACTGTGGAGAGAGATAGGGGTGACCAGCAGGCAGCAAGACGTCAGGGCTCTGAGCGACATTTGCGCAGACGAGAGACAGAAGGCGAGAGGAAGACGCACGGGACGCGATGGCGGCAGCCCGCTTCTTGCCCGCGTTGAGCAGGCCCGAGGCGCCGATCGCGCCGCTCGTCACGCCTGCGAGAAGGCCGATGGCAAGGAAGTCGTCGTCGCGGATGCGCAGGACACGCAGGATCAGAGGCTGCAGGATGCAGAAGACGATGCCTGTCACTACGACGATGACGACGCAGACTGCAGTGTCGCCGCCGATGCGCTCGACCTGCGCCACGGCCAGCGGCGTGGACGAGAAGCGACCGCAGAAGGCCACTGTAGGGGTGCGAGCCTTCAAGGTCAACCTCTGGAGTTTGGAAGGAAGGAAGGAAAATCGGGCTCAGACGAACATGCTGTGGTTGGCTCGAGCTGGAAGGCAAGCGCGCCCAGCGGCCAGACGAAGATTGACAGGACGGCTGAGGGCAGGATGAGGAACACAAGGCGGAAGAACTGCGGGAGCGGGAGCCTGTGTTAGCTGATCAGTCTTCTTGAGGACGAGAGGCCCTCGCAAAGGATGCCTCACAAAGTGCTTCAAGTCGTGCCGGAAGCGGTACAAAGGCAGCGCCAGCGCGATGATGCCGGCGTCAAGCCCGTCGACCAGCAAGTCTCCAGCGCCGGGAGCGAGAGCCGTTCCCGCCGGTGCCGTCCAGATCTCGATGTAGTCGATCGGGGTCGAGTACTGGGCCAGGGCTGGACAACGTCGAGACCAAGGTCAGCCTTTGCAGAGTCAAAGGGTGAAGTGCGACCAAGCGAGCGTCGACCACTGACTCTCCTGGACAGTCCATCCGACGCTCGCGCCAAAGCCCCAGAGGAGGAAGAAGACGACAAGGGCTGTGACAATGATTGGGTGGAAGAACTTCTTCCACTGCGGCGAGATGAGGCGCAAGACGAGAAGGTAGACAGCGATGTTGAGCGCAAGAAACAGTGGGACCGACACGCGCGTCGCGTAGAAGACGGGCAGGGCGATGATAACGACCGCGGCGTAGAGAAAGATGTCCATCCAGGTCGAGAGCTCCTCGGCCAGTCGCTGCTTGGCTTGGTCCTGGACTGCGACTTCCTCGTCGTCAGCTGAAGGAAAAGGCGTCGGGGCGCGCTCATCAAGCGCAACATTGGGCGTGCACTGCGGCGTAGGGTGCTGGTCGTCGGCAGTCTGAGGCGAGGCCGGCCGTGGGAGTCCTAGGTCACCGCCGTCTTCGTCGTCGTTGCTGCATTGAAGCTTGCCCTTGACAGGCGAGGGAAAGTTGTTGACGAGCGTCGCGTCCGACTCGCGTCGAGGCCAGTCGCGCGCCTCAAGCTCCTTCTCCATCTCGGGCGTGATGGTGTTGGCAAAGGAAAGGCGTGAGGCCGAGAAGGGGAAGCTCGGAGTCGTTGTGCCCGACGGTCGAGTCGAAACGACGGCGATGGTCGTCCGACTGCGGTACAGCTTCTTGGGCTCCTCGGCGAGCGCCTCGACGTCAGGGACGACGGCCTTTTCGCGAAAGAAAGGCAGCAGACCAGCGAGGCGATGCAGGCCGATAGTGAGCGCAAAAACGACCTGTCGTGAAGAGTCAGCCTTTGAGTGCGCCTGAGGTGGGCAAAAGCGGGGGGGAGGAGGGCAGCCGACTCACGATGAATGACACGATGAAGTAAGCCGTGAGCAGACCGATCTGCCTAGGCGTCATCGTCTCTCCCGATGGGATCAGGATAAAGGAGGGTGTGAAGCAGACGGCCATGTGCTTGAGTATCAGGTCGCAGGGTCTGTCAGGAGTTAGAAAAAATCATCAGGGTCGTTAGCTGGTGCCGAGGATGCAGCAGAACGTGAAACAGATACTGCACTTTTCGATCACAGCGAGCACGGGCTCGACGTATCGACGCTTGGGGAATGGCATACCGTCGCCGTCCTCCTCTTCCTCCTTGGGCGACAACGCCGAGAGTAACAGCAGCAGCGCAAAGAGCACCAGCGTCGTCACGACCGACGGCGGCAGGTAAAACGGGTCGCACAGTGCGATGAGAAAGTCGATCGCGAAGGCGAAGGAGAGGAGGCCTGAGTGAACATGAGCGGGAAAGGATCTCAGCGCTGCGCTGAGGGAGAGAGAGGGCGAAAGCGATGAGACCCCGCGGCTGGCGGACTGACCGATCAGGACGACGGGCGTCTGGACAAAGTTGACCCAGAACGCTCGGCGCTTCATCGCGGCGGCCTGTGTAGTGCGATAGCGAGTCAGACCGGGCTTGTTTCGCTGATCCGTCGGGAACGAGTCGGAGATGGAAGGCAGGGAGGGATACTCACCTCGAGAAAAGCCTCGTGTAGCCGGCCTGGGGGCAAACCTGAGAAGAACATAAGAAGTGACGTGCAGATATGGAAGGGAAGGGGGGGGGGAGTCTTGACCACTCCGATCGGCGGGAACGAGGCAGTCGGCAGTCAGAACGCGCTGCGCTGCGAGAAAGGTACGAGGGCACGAGATATATGTCGAGTGGTGAGATGAGAGCAGGAAGGTCAAAGGGAGATGGAGGGCGATGAGATGGCCCTTTGAAGAAGAGAAGGCCGGCTGCATCGCCATCCTGCCCCCCACCCCCTTCCTGTCTCCCTGACGACTCCTCGTCTTGGCTATCCTTCCCAGTCGACCGCTTCCCGCCCCTAGGCGGCGCCCTTCTCAGCAGATAGCGGAGTAGCAGTGTCTCCCAATCCTGAGGCCAAGTCCAGCTAGCGAAATCAGCCTACTAGCGCAGCTGGCGCGCGAGCTGGGGCTCATCACGCCGAGAACGACTGCGCCCGATCTCGCCCTCACCCCGTCAGCAGCGAGCCAGAGTCAGCGCACGCCCAAAGGCACATAAAGGTTCAACGCAGGAAGAAGGTTGAGAAAGACGGGTCGGTCCGGTGCATCAGCTAGTGTGGTCGCCAGCTGAAGCATGCGGGAGGACCGATTCAAAGAGTCGGCGGGTCGGAGTCTGAAAACCTGAGCGGGCCGGGCGTGTTGTGATTGGCTGCCCCAATCGTCCCGGCGCCGGGCCTCCCACGAAATTCTCCCGCCCGAGCCCTGGTAGCCTGTCCCTCAGTCACTCACGTACTGTCGAACTCGCTGCCAGGTGCGCTCCTCTCCATAGCATCCTGCTCTACTATGTCAAGTCACTCACGTACTGTCGAACTCGCTGCCAGGTCGACCGAGTGTCTCCAACAGGGCGGAACGTGCGGCAAGGCGGGCGCAAAAGCGGCTGGCGGCCGGCCTAGTACTGGCTGGGCGACCACACCCTCGCAGATGCACAGCCGGCAACAGATTCGCTTCGTGTGAGCGTGTCGAGATGCGGGCGAAGCTGAAAGGAAGCGTCCATCGAGCGGGTCAGACGGTAGAGGTATGGGCGCGACATGTAGCTGTAAGAGACATCGAGGAGTTCGTGAAGCGCGCGCGCAGGGAGGAGCTGGAAGGGAGGTCATAGGACTACACGAAAAGCGAAGTGCAGAGGTGGTGTGGCTACAAGGAAAGAGGGAGGATAGTGGAGGAATCGCTAGTACAGGCCTGCAGAGTTGAGCGCCATCGAGTGCTGTCGGCGCATCGAGTCCGAGTGAGACGGCCGTCTGGGCGCCGTTGTTTGCTGGGGCTGGGAGGGGCGGGTCTGACTCGAGCGCACGCGCCGGAGGAAGCCCTGGATGCGCGAGCGCGACGGCGTTGCCGTGGGCTGAGAGGCCGCCTGCGTCGATTGGGTCTCGATTGTCGACGCGGGCGCAGGCGTCGTCTGCCCGGGGCCAACCTGGAGAGAAAGCGAGGTCGTCGAGGCCGAGGCAATCCCGTCGGGTTGCGAAAAGTCTGCGGTATGCGCCGGCAGCGAGGGTCAGCGAGGCGAGCATGCGCGACAGGAGAGGCGAGTAGGCGCACCCTTGCGGCAGAGCGGGCAGGACGACGAGACCTCGAGCAACCACTGGTCGATGCACGGCTTGTGAAACTGATGCGCGCCCTCGCAGGGGAGTACACGCAGGTCCTCTCTGGAAGCTCAGACAAATGCGCCCGTGTCAGCCACAACGACGCCAGCTACTCAGCAGACGAGCGAAAGATAAGACGCGACGCACCCGTCCTCAAAGTCGAGCAGGCAGATCGGGCAGTGCTCGTCGGCCTCCTCGAGCGCAAAATTAGGCTCGTCCGCCACGCCAACCTCGACGGGGAGGTCGAGCGAGCTAGCGTCCGCCGCCAAGCCCTCCTTCCCCGGGCCGCGACCGATGATCGTCGACGGCGACGCAGCCAACACCTCCTCGTCCCTGTCGTTCACCGATGCGCCATCTGCTGATGCACCTCGCGCTTCCATGCCGCCGCTCTGTTGAGGCGATCGTTTCAGCGGGTCGAGCGCAAACAACTCGTTCTCGCCGCCGAAGATCGAGCCCTTGCCGCTGTCGTCCGCACGCTCGCCGGGCGCCCGCCCCACATCGTCCGCCCCGTGCACGCCCAGTGGCGCCGGGGAAGACCCATGCTGCCCGCCGTCCCGCCGGCGAAACTGGACGACGGTGAAGCCATCTAGGATCGCGCGGGCGAGCCCCTGCGTGCGCGTCTGGGGCGGTCGGGGGTCGACGACGGGCGGGCCGTACCCCATCCGGGCGGCGAAGGCGTCGTCAATGCCCTCCTCGTCGTAGTTGTACGGGTAGCCGCGGTGACCGCCGTTCGACGACGTGCCCGCGCGCGGGCCGTACCGGTCAGGATTGCGAGCCGCGCGCCTCGCGCCCATGTAGACCACCGAAGCGACGATGACAACTGCAAGCGGAAAGGAGGGCGCGGTCAGCTAAGCTGCGCACATGCGGACTTCGCGCCACCTCGAAAGTGAACGCACTGATGCATCCTGCGATGGCACTGGAGGCGGGGATTGAAAGGAGAAGTCAGCGCCGCTGCTCGAGACGAGCGTCGAATGAAGGATCGCACGACGCACTAGAGGATGATCATGGCGAGCGATGTGCCCTTGCCGCTGCCGCTGCTCGACGACCCGCTGCTCGACGATTCGACGCCGGCCGTCGCAGTCGGCGTGATGTCGCCAACCGTGCCAGTCGCGTTGGCCATGGCGAGGACAGCGCAGACGTAAGTCTGGGTCGAGGGGTATGTCCGATTGAGCAGCGTCACGACCGACTGGAAGCTCGCGTTGAGCAGAGCCGGCTCAAAGTCGTAGAAGGCCGTGCTCGTGTGACCGAACTGCGACTCAATCAGAACGGCGTCGTCGCGAGAGCGCGTCGTGAAGACGTCGAGCGGCTTCTCAAAGTCGTTGATGTAATGTGGCTCGATGCGGCAGCCCGCCGAGGTCTCGCTATAGAGCAGCGCCGCGTTGGCGCCTCTGTCGCGCGCGAGCGTGAAGATGTCGTCCTCCATCGACATGTTGGTGACGTTCCTGGGCCGAGGTGACGGTGGGCCAAAGGCAAAAAGTGGAGGCCAAAGCTCGTCAGGCTCCTGCCCTGACAGCCCTCCACCCGGATAGCTTGCGAAAAGGTCGACAGCGCACGCACCTGTCGCACGAGATCCAGGCGATCCAAGGCGTCGTCGCCGTGTCGTTGGTCTGAGCATTGTCCTCTGAAAAGTGGACAAGCGCGCCGCGGTCGACGCCGTCCTGGGCGTACTCGTTCGGGAAGAAGTCGGACGTGCCGGGGTCGGCCGTCAACTGGAGCGACAATGTCGCGCTCAGCGTGCCCTCGACCCAGACAAAGTCGATCGATGACGACTGGTCTGTTAGATTGAGGAGTGACGTCCGATTGACCGCATGAGCTGTGATGTGATAGGAAAGGAAGGCGGCATGGGATGTCAGCGAGAGCCTGCCAGAGCTTCCGAGAGCCGGAGGAGTAGGTCGCCCCGCTCGTCTTCTGCGGCTGCCCTGCAGCTGCTCTGGGTCCCCCTCCCCCCGATGTTCGAGCACCAAGCCTTCAGCCTTGACCAACCGTCCCAGATGTTCATCCGTCCGTCCTTGTCGCTCTTCCGTAGTCCTTTGACTCCCTCCGCTTTCCCTCTCACTGTTCCCCCTGCATCTGCACTGGGGGCCTGCCAGCCTGCCCTCGCCCTCCTCTGCCGTCTGCAAACTGCTTTGGACAGAGATCAGGTCCTCCTGTACAAGCGCTCGGGGGCCGTAGCTCTGTACCCCGCTTCGTGCAGTCACCGGAGACAAGAGAGAGGTTGGACAGGCCAAGAACATACCTGAGGAAGACGAGGCGAAGGGAGCGTGAGCGAGAGCCAGCAGATCAGCTCATGTCCGCCGCCTCAAATCGCAGGACCATCGCAAGGATGCAGGCAGAGGGACGCACCTGGAGCATAGCAAGAGGGTTAGATCGACCGAGCGGGAGAGTGAAGGGGAAGCGATGCAAAAGAGGAAGAGGTTCGTCAGCTGCGGCCGCCTCATCGGAGGTGAGTGCGGCAGACGAGAGGGGTGACGCGCGCACCAGGGACGTAGGCCTCGGCGACGCGGCTGGCGAGCAGGCTGTGGAGCAGAAAGGCCAGCATGGCCGAGCCACGTCTGTGAGAGGGCGGGTTTTGGATGGACTTGGGCGAGGCAGCGGTGTGGCCTTGACGGATGGGCAAGCGAGTGGAGGAAGGAGCGGAGGGTTCGAACTTGGGCTGACTGACTTGGTTGCGCGGCCCAAGAAAGACGCGGGGGCGCCGGGCGGGCTGGCTGCTGCTGCGCGCCACGTCGCGGCTGGCAGCCTCACGCCAGCGAGGGCAGACCAGCCAATCAACGTTCCTCGCCCTTTACTGCCTCGTCCCGCCAACAGCGACATTGCAGGCCGTCTCGCTGACCTCGACTGCAGAGGGGCGCTGATGGGGATGACACCTTGACCACCACCACCCTCACGCCGAAAGCGATGTCTGATCTGCCAAGCGTGCCTGCGGAGTACCAGCAGTACAAGTAGGGCCCTGTTGGTTGCGACTCCTGACCTGCTGCGTCCCGAGTGCTGACCCTCGACTTGGCTCCAGTTCATATGAGACGGACCCTGCCGTGAGTTTTGCTCCTCCAGCATCTCTCGCTCGCGCATATCCGATCGACTGATCAGTCCACCCACCTCGCTCGTCTCGCGCGCTCGACAGTTCCAGCTGCGCTTCACCTACGCCTGGCTCGGCCTCGTCGCTCTCTGCGCTGTCTACTTAGGCGCCCCGCCGGCGCTGTACGGTGCTCTGCGCTCGGGTCGGCTCTGGATGGGCTGGACGGCGTACGAGGAACTTGGGCCCAGGTCGTATGCCCACCTCGAAGAAAGCACCAACGGGAGCTCGACACTGCCCTCAACCGCTCTAAACCAGTCGCCAGCCATGCGCGACTCGTCCCCTTTCGAAAAGGCACGACTGAGAATCGAGGCAGTACTACAGTCGCTGACGGGCCTCTCAATCCCCATTTGGCACCTGCCGTCCGTCCTCGGTGAGGCGAGCGTCGCGCGTCCGACCTTTGACGGCGGTCGCCAAAGGACGACGTACCTTCCGCTCACGGTCGGCCAGCTCGTCCTTGGCGCGAGCTACACGGCCGCCGTCGCGGTGTGCGTGTTTCTGGACGCCGAGCTCGTCAATAACTCGAACCGGCTGGGTGAGGGCCTCTCTCCCATTCTTAAAGGCCGCTCATTCGCTCTGATAGCTGACATTCTCCCGCTGCCCGGTCTCGCTCTTCACAGGCTTCCTTGCACTCGCCCAGCTAACGCCCCTTCTCTTGCTCGCGACCAAGAATAACCCGCTTGCGTTCGTCCTGACGCTGTCGTACGAGCACCTCAACTGGGCCCACCGCTGGGCGGGCCGGCTTATCTGGCTCTGCGCGACGGCGCATGGGTGCGTCTTTTCCTTTGCACTGTGGCCCTGGCCGGCGACTGACCGGGATTGACGACTGCTTGCCCGGTGCAAATCGAACAGCGCCATCTGGATCAATCAGCTCGGCGGCTCGGAGGTCCTGATAGACGAAAAGATGCAGCGCGGCTTGATTGCCTACGGTCTCCTTTGCGCGGTTCGTCCCCCCTCGGCTTCCTTCATGTGCTGACCGACCGCTCACGCGCTGCAGCTGACGCATGACTCTCACTCCCCTCTGGCGAACCCTTCCCATCTCTTCCCCCCTCCCCTGCACGAAGATTGCCCTGACGAGCATCCGGCCGATCCGCCAGCATCTATACGGCTTGTTCTGGATCACACAGTGCGTGCCTTCCGTCTCGCCTGCTCATCCCTGCTCCCGCTGACTTTTGTCGCCGCTGTCCCGCTCGTCCGCCAGCTTCCTCTGCTTCACCGGCTTCTTCGCCGCCGTCGCCTATCATACCACGTACGCCGTCCCCTGGGTCTATCCTCCGGCCGCGCTGTACGCGTTCGACCTGTGCGCGCGCCTGGCCAAGGCCCGCATGCTTGACGCGCTGCTCGTCCCGCTCGACGGCGGAATGACACTTGTGCGTTCGCCTGCTTGCCTGCCTCACCTCGAGGCGCAGACGCAGTGGTCACCCTTTAATGACCTTTGAAGCATGCGCCCTCGCAGATCCACCTTCCCGACCTCAATCGCGGCTGGCTGCCGACCCAGCACTGCTACGTCCGCGTGCTCGCTGCCTCGTGGCACGCATTTGAGTCTCACCCGCTGACAATCCTGTCGTCGCCGCCGTCGGCCGCGTCGCCGTCCCAAGGTGTAACGCTGCTTGCCTTCAGCGCCGGCGACTGGTCGCACGCCGTCCACCGACTCGCCTCGTCAGGCCCAGGTCCGCTCGAGAAGGCGACGCTCGACGGCGACCGGGGCGAGACGGCCGTCAGCACTGCAATTGACGTCGTGTCCGGGCCGATCATGGTTCGCGTGATCCTCGACGGCCCACACGGCGGCCTCGGTTGGAAGGGCCTCAGCAACGTCGACCTCGCAGTGTGCATCGCCGGCGGATCGGGCGTCGCATTTCTGCTCGGCGTCGCCGAGGAGGCCGTGCGTGAGTTTGCCGAGGGCAAAGGCAGGCAGCTGCGGGCCGTCCGACTCGTGTGGATTCTGCGCGACATCGGTGCGTGTCAAACGTGCGCTGCCCGTTGAGAAGATGGAAGAAGGGCTGACAATGGATCGAATTCTTAGAGACATACGAGGCCATTGCTAGCCTCTTCCGCCCGCTCCTGTCCGAGCGCATCACGCTTGCGCTTTATCTCACGATCAGCGTCGAACCTCAGGCGGGCGACCTGGCCCACGCTCGCCCGCACGTCACCATCACTCACGGCCGGCCCGACGTCGCCTCGCTCGTGCTCGACCAGATCGCCGTCGAGCCCGTCCAGCCACAGCACGGTGTGCGCGTAGTCGCGTGCGGCCCGCCGGGGCTCGTGAAGGACGTCCGACTCGCCGTTGGCTCGCTCGACGTCCGTCGGAGGGCCGACTGGGGTGGTGTCGACTTCTGCGGGGAGGGATACGGCCTCTGAAGGAAAGGGCGCGACCCGCCGCTCTTCGATTGGACCATGCACTTCACCTCCTCTCTTGCTTCGGGCGAGGTCAGTGCGAAATGTCGCGCAGAAGGGCGAGAACGAGCGAGCGAGCAAAGGGCGAGTCTCTGCGTTGCCAGGGCCCGGTTGCGTGCCCTGCTGTACTGCGACCGGCGGCCGACGCTCACCCGACTTCGAAACGGACTCGCCCCTTGGCCTGGCCTCACTACTACAGACGCACCATCGACCACACCTTCGCCGACCATGAGCAAGTGCATCGGCCAGGACTGCACTCAGACCAATGCTAAGCTCGAGTGCCCCGGCTGCATCAAGTATGTGCTTATTCTCTGGGCGCTCGCTCGCCTGCCCCTCCGACAGCTTGCGCGGGCTGACCATGCTTGCCTTGCCTTCCTGGATTCTCCAAGCCTCGGCATCCGAGGGAGCTTCTACCACGACCAGGCGTGCTTCAACAAAAACTGTGCGTCTCGATCAGGGAGATGTCGCGACGCTGGCTGCCCCTTGGCGGCCTCATGGAGCTCAGAGGACTGACCGCTGCTATCCGCCTTCGCCTGCTTGCTCGCTTTCCAGGGGTAAGTCTTGCCGGCTGCCTCCCCTGCTGCAATGACTGGCGGTGTGCTCGAGCTCAGAGCTGACTATGCTCTCTGTCGCTGGTCCGCGAAGAAAACCCACCGGCTCGTGCACAAGGTCGCGCAGGACGCGGCCGGCGGCGACGGTGCCGCCACGCCCTCATCAGCAGGAGCCTCCGTGCCGACCTCGCAGATTACCCTCAAGGAGGGCGAGTACATCCCCAATCCTGACTTCAGCTACACGGGCCCGATCCGACCTGTCTACCCGCTCAGCGCCACGCGCGTCGTGCCGCCGCATATTCCTCGGCCAGACTATGCCGACCACCGTGCGTCTGCAGGTCGTCCGCGCGCTCAGGTCAGGTCGACCTCGCCAGCTGACTCCCTTCGTCCTTGGCACGTCGCTGCATTGTCCCCTTCGCAGCCGAGGGCGAGTCGGCCATCGAGATGGAGGAGAATATGAACGAGGCCATGCAAATGCGCAAGCCCTCGCGGTTGTATGCGGCCAAGGTGCACACGCCGGAGGAGATCGTCGGCATGCGCGAGGCCTGCAAGGTGAGTCGTCGTGCTCGCTCTCTTGCCCAGCGTCTTTGCTAACCGTCTCTTGGCCTTCCCCCTCCCCTCCTTGTCCGCATAAGCTCACGCGCAAGGTGCTCAACCTTGCTGCGGCCGCGATCCGGCCGGGCGTGACGACCGACGAGATTGACGCCATCGTCCACCAGGAAACCATCAAGCGGGACGCCTACCCGTCGCCGCTCAACTACCGCAAGTTTCCCAAGTCGCACTGCTCGAGCGTGAACGAGGTCATCTGCCACGGTATTCCTGATGCCCGGCCGCTGCAGGACGGCGACATCGTAAACCTCGACATTTCGCTCTACTACAAGGGCTTCCACGGCGACTGCAACGCAACCTTCCCCGTCGGCAACGTCGACAAGGAGTCGCTCGAGCTGATCGAGACGACGCGCAAGGCGACGCGCGATGCCATCGCCATCTGCAAGCCCGGCGTGCCGTTCGCTGAGATCGGCAACATGATCGAGAGCGTCGTCAAGCCCAAGGGCTATGGCATCGTCACGCGCTACACCGGCCACGGCATCAACCAGCTGGTGCGACCATTCGGCTGCTTGCCTCGGCTGCATGCCTGCCGCTAGACTGACGCTCTCCCTGGCGCTTGCCTTCTCCGCTCATCAGTTCCACTGTGGTCCCAACAGTGAGTTCGCTCATGCTGCGTTCGCCGACGGCTTGCCTGCCGATGCGGTCCCGCTGACGATGGCCTCCCTATCTCATCTCCCGCAGTCCTGCACTACGGCCGCTCCAAGATGCCCGGCATCATGCGCGAGGGCAACATCTTCACGATTGGTGCGTGCTCACCGGGCGCTGCGAGCTGCCCCAAGACGCCGGCTGACCGCACCTCTCTACCCTTTGTCGATCCCGTCTGACAGAGCCCATGATCAACCTCGGCGCGAGCAGCCTGATCCACTGGAAGGACGACTGGACGGCGACGACGCGCGACGGCAAGCGGTCGGCCCAGTTCGAGGAGACGATCCTGTGCGTGCCATCCCTACCTCATTCCTTGTGCACCGGTCGCTGATACGCCTCGCCCCGCCCGCCGTACGCAGCATCACCGCCGACGGCGCAGAGATCCTGACCGACCCACCGGAGAGCAAGAACAAGAAGAAGAATAAAAAGAAGTGATGCGGGGGCGTTCTGTGGGATGCATGGGACATCCTGTTCTCCCGTCTTCAGCTACCACCCGAGAGGAGGCTTTGTTGTGTTGTGCAAGGAACATTCTGAGAGGGGTGCTGGTAGGGTGGTAAGGGTGGCCAGGCGTGTAGATGGGGTACAAGCAGAAGCGCACGCGGTCGGTGGGTGGGTAGACCGCGCGCATGAGACACGACAGTGAGGGAGGAAGGCTGGGCATGTGGGCAGAGGCGCGCCGGATCCGTTTTGAGATAGAGAGAGGGAGCTGCAGAAGGGTAGTGAGGGAGGAAGGCTGGGCATGTGGGCAGAGGCGCGCCGGATCCGTTTTGAGATAGAGAGAGAGGGAGCTGCAGAAGGGTAGCAGCAAGAAAGCGAGAGGAATCAGCGGCGGCGCCAGGGCTGTCGACGATGGCAAAGGAGAAGTCGCACGCATTGTGGCAGGAGCATGGGTTGCGTTCCCACCAGGCCGTGTTCAAAGACACAGGGAAAAGAAGGGTCAATGGTCTGACCTTGACCGGGGGAGCGAGAAAGTCAGCGACGGTTTGCGCGAAGATGCAAGGCAAACAGGAAGAACGGACCCCGCGTCACTCGCGACCGCTGTCAAAGCCGGCGTGCAGGCCCTCGAGCGGCTCGCCGAAGCGCTCCTGCTCCTTAACTTGACGCCCGTCACCACTGCCGGGCCGAAGGTGGCTGCGCGGCGTCGCGCCCCGACCACCCGCGCCAGGGTAGTGCGATTGGATCGAAGGTGAGTGGTGCCACTTTGAATGCAGCGGCTGATAGGGCGACAGTGGGCCGGACGAGTCAACCGACGACAGGTAGTGGTCGAGCCCCGGCAGCTGGCCACCGGACGACGACGACGGGTGGGGCGAGGCGTGCAGGCCGCTGAAGAACTCCTGGCTTGGCGTCGCGAACGAGCCAAAGGACGGTAGGCGCGGGCCGCCGCCGGTGCTGCCCCGGCCGCCTCGCCCGCCGCCGCCGACGCGCGAGATGGGCGTGCCGCCGAACGGGAGCTCGCGCGTCAGGTGGCGCGACGGCGTCGACGACAGGTCAAACAGCGCCTCCTCGTGGTCGCGCGTGTGGCTGGGGACGCGCGGTGTGAGAATGTGCCGGTGGTCCCAAGGGCGAGAGGGACCGGGGGTGCCGTGGTGTAGGAGAAGCGGCAGCGGTGGCGGCAGGCGCTGTTGGTGAGGGTGGTGGCTACCGCCCCCGCCCGCGCGATGATACGCAGGGGAGGGGAACGAAGTGAAGCCAGTCGCCGAAGGCAGGAGCGGCGTGCCGAAGCGCTGCTGGCCGAGCGGCGTGCCGAGCGGGTCGGCCCCGTGTTCGCGTCCGCCGCCGAACATGGGCGATGGCTCGAGCGCGACGGTCGCAGGCGTGCCGGGGTCGTCGGCCTCGGCGTCGGAGCCGTCGGCTAGTTCTGGGCTGGCCGTTTTTGGCGTGCGCGGGACGACCGCTGGCTCAGACAGCTGCGTCGGCAGCTGATCGCCAGCCGGTGCACATCGCCAGCAGAACCACTCGTTGCCGAGGTCGGCCTCCTGGATTCCTAGGCACGGCAGGTGGAACCAGTAGGTGCAGCCGTTGCACTCGACCATCGCGCCCTCGGCCACGTGGTCCTGGCAGATGCAGGCGATCGCGCTGGCGCCAATGGGACCTTGCTCGTCAGCCGCCGTCGTGGGGTCGACAACCGCCATCGCCGATGAGGGAGCTGATCCGGGGTAACCATCGTGCTCGAACGCCGCGTGGGGCGCACTGGCGTGCGTGCGGTAGATGAGTGCCTGGCGGGCGTCAGACGGGTCAAACGCCGTCGCCATGCTCGGGACCGACCGCGTGCTCTTGAGGCGAGCCTGGCGGTGGGTGCTGAGCAGCGTCGTCGACGACTTGCCCCCACGACGGGCCCACTCGAGCGCGTCATCGTCGACCGAGGACGAAGCCGACGACGTCCGTCGGCGAGGAGTGTCGTCGCCGCTGCTTGTGCCAATCTCGTCGTCGTCGTCCTCGCTGTCGAGGTACTGCTTGACCGAAAGAAGAATCTCGCGCCGCTCGTCCGTCTGAGAGCGCCGACGGTCGGCCTCGGATTGCGCCCACGGGTGACAGCTGTCTGGCCAGTCGGGCGCGACGAGACCCGATGCCAAGAGGCTGGTCGAGGCTGGCTGCGCGGCCGGAGTCGACTCGACGAGCGGCCGCGCGCCGGCTTCCATCATTCGCTGGAGGCTGCCTTGAGCGATGGCGACACGGCCCATGCCAGCGACACGGGCAGGGACAAGCGCCGGCTGACCACCAGCGGAGCGCGACGCCGACTGTCCGCGCACGAGCGGCGGTCGCGTGTTCTCCTTGTGCGGGCTGGCGAAGAAGGCGAGCGCGTCCTCGTCGTCCTCGAACGCGGCGAGGCGCTTGCGGCTGCGCTCCCTCGCAGCCTCCTCGTCCGCCGGCGTCAAACGAGCAGGCACCCTCGCCGGACGTGAGGCCGTGTTGGCCAGGCGCTCGCGCGAGGGCAGGAGCCAGGCGAGCTCGGTTGCGAGCACCTGCGTCGAGCTCAGCGACACCTTGCCGTCCTCTGCCGTCAACAGCGCGGGAGCCGAGATGGTCCGCGGCATCGAACCCTGCAACGACCCGGCGAGCGGCGTTGCAGCCCTTGGAACAGGGGAAACCCCGGCGGCCGTCGTTGACGATGCGGCCGAGGCAGCTGTGGGCTTGGATCCCTGCTGCTGGCGCTTGGTCGTTGAGCCCGCGCGCTTGCGGCTCGTGCTGCCGGCGCTGCTGCTCGTCTTGGACACAGCGACCGAGCCGGGTTGCGGCGTCGCCGACGTTGCGCTGTCAGTCCCGGCGCCCGTGCCGTCGGCCTTGCTCGCGGCGATCAAGCCTCGGCGGCCCGGCCCGCCATTTTCAATCCAGAAGTCGGCCTTTTTGGTATACTTGCGCTTGGGCTTGGGCGGCGGGGGCTGGTCGTCGGCCGTCAAGACTCCTTCGGTTTTGACGGGCGACTTGGAGGTCGCGGACGACGATGGGGCGTCCTTTTGGGTGGGGGCAGCGGCCAGCTCTGCTGGTGGCAAAGAGGGCCGAGGGCCAGTCGGCTTGGTGGGAGAGACGGATCGCTGCGACGGCCCAGCGACGGTCGACGACGATGCCATGGACGGTCGCCGTGCTGGCGGCGGCGGTGGCGCATGGGGGACAAAGTGATGGGGCGGCGGCGCCGGGTGGTGGAGAGCGTGCGGGACCGGTCCAGCGTGCGACGGTACAACGGCGTAGTAGAGCGACGGGTCGAACGAGGGCTGGCCGCCCAGGTGCTGAGGGTGGGCGTAGTACTGGATCGGCGCTGGCGGCGGCGGTCGCTGCTGCTGGACCATGGTGGACGGCGACGGCCGCCTTTTCGTCGGCGACTGGGACGCCGAGCGGACGGTCGGGTCGGGAAGGGGCCCCGCAGTCGACGACGAGGCCGAAGGCGGACGGTCGTGATGCCTGTCAAAGAGGAGCACACAACCAGGAATTGGGGGGGGGGGTCAGCTCGCCATCTCGCAAGGCAGAGTCGAACAAAGGCCGCCCGCCGAGCTGCAGGACTGACTGAGCCTCTTCGGGCTGTGAGCGCTTCCTGCCGGCGGCCTTGCTTTTGCTGCTGCTGGCCGCAGTGCGCTTGGTACTGCTCATGTGTGCGCTGATGGTCGTCTGCCCGCCGTGCGTCGTCGTCGAGCTCGAGCCGGCGTCCTTCGGCGGCGGGGGGTTGACCGATCGAGCTGCCGGCGGCGGGGGCTGCTGGGCAAGCGTGCTGCCCAGGCGGGGCGAGACCGACGCCATCCAACGAGAAGGCCTAGCGGGAACGGAGAGGGGAGACGCTGTCGTAGACTGAAGTCTGGGAAGGGGAAAGGAGCGGCTCCGAGGGGTCAGCGTCGAGCGGGCGAAAGAGGAGGGGGTGCTTGTGGTCGTGCGTGCCTCGCCGGATAAGGCGAGCGAGCAGCGTGTGGGAGGGTCAAGACTGTCTTCGAGCTGCTCTCGTCTTTCCCCTGCCTGAGCATCGGGCCCTTCCACAGCCAGAGGCCATGCCGACGCCCTTCGTCTCTCGTCCATGTCGGGCGAGCAACGAGGCGCAGTGTGCACCGGTGAGCGAGCAGGCTGATGAAAGGCCCATCTCTCCCTTCTGCTGCTGGCCCGGCAGGTGTTGGCCCTCGACCGCCCCCAGCCAGACAACACGCTTGTCGTCCCCCTCCTCCTCCCCGCACCGGAAGCCACCCGGCCAGCCCTGCGACGCAGCGAGCAAACGCACCTTGAGGCAAGAGACGATGCGAGATCTGCCGTGTTCCTGCGGTCCTTTCCAGAGGTGAAGTTGTGGTCGGTCGGGAGGGTGGTAGCTTCCTCACTCGACCAGACCGAGGTCCTTTGTTGCTCCCCTTCTGGCTCGCTCTGCCACCGCACCGGGACGTCGATCGCCCGCCGCCGGCACAAGATTCACTCAACGTGTGCCGCCGACCCCACGCGCGCGCGGGCCCAACACGAGTTCAAATGAAGATTGTGCAGAGAGGACAACAGCTGAACTGTCGGCCGCTGTCCTTGTCACAACAAGAATTTAGACCCATGGCTCGGGGCGTTTCCTTTTTCCCAGCTCTCCTGTTGCCCCATCTGTTTCCCGAAATCCGACCGTCTCGAAACTTGCGAGCCCCACGGTCCCTTTACTGCAAGCGGAGGACGGCGACGCCCTCGACGTGCGCCGTCTGCGGGAACAGGTCAAAGCCGCGGAGCTGGGTGCGCCAACCGGGAGGTATCCAGAGGCTGTCAGTCGCGTTGATCTTCACTCAAGGCGAGCGACGGCTTCTCGCGAAGGGAGGAAAAACAAAGCCGAAGGACAAGGAGAGAATGGGCGAGACTCACGCTCTCGAGCACGTACCGCCTGCCCCCCGCGACCTCCTGCTCAAGCACGAATCCGACGTCGCGAGCCTGGGTGTGGACGTTGCACGAGACGTAGACGACCGTCTGGGGGGCGACGGCGACGAGCTGCCTGAGGAAGCCCTCGTCGCAGCCCTTGCGCGGGGGCTGGAACCGAGCAGAGACGAACAAAACCCACCACGGCGAGCGGTCAGCAGGTAGGGCTCGATGCAGGGATGGGGGAAGGGGTAGAGGAGGGAAGGCGAGGCAAGCGACGCACGTCGATGACGACCGCCGTTCGGTCCCACGGCAGCCCGACGACCGTCTGGAAGATCTCCTCGCTCTTGCCCGCCTTGAACGTGCACTTGCCCTCGACGCCGTTGAGCTTGGCGTTGCGCTCGGCGTGGGCGATGCTCTTCGGGTCGACCTCGATCCCGGTCACGAGGTCAAACGCGTGCGAGAGCGAGATGGCAAACAGGCCCGAGCCGCAGTACGTGTCGACGAGGTGGGTCGGTCGGGCGGACGGCGTCGTCGTCGTCGTCGTCGAGGTAGGCGGGTCGAAGATGGCCCGCTCGACGTACGACGTCAACGAGGGCAGGATCGAGTTGTTGTTCTGGAAGAAGGAGCCGGCGGGGAAGGCTGCGTGTTGAGGGGCAGAGAAACGGTCAAACGGCGGCACAGCAGGAGCCAGGAGGGACGTTCAGCACCAAGGGGAAAGACAGAGAGGAGGGGAGGGACGCACCAAAGTGCAGGTTGCCCACGCGCTCGTGCACCGTCGCCCGGTGGTCCGTCACGCACACGTGTCGGTCCTCGAGCTCAACCTCGCCTTGCGGAGGGGCAAACGACGCCGGGTCGCTCGAGTCGCGCAGGAGGAGCGACGCATCCTTGGCGTACGAGGCTGCGATGCGCGTGATCTTGCGCCGCTCGACCGCATACTGGGCGTTGATGACGGGTGTCGCCAGCGGGCATTCCTGCCGTGGCGATGCAACGAGACCGAGGTGGGTCATGCTCAGCAGGCGAAAAGAGGACGAGGAGACCCAGAGAGAGAAAGGTCGACGCACCTCGATGTCCATCAGCTTCTTGGTCACGCGCTCGTCAAACCCGATGAAGAACTCATGCAGGCCTTCCTCCTCCTCCGCCTCCCCTCCCCGCTCCCCTTCGGCGGTCACGACGCGCTGAAAGAACCGGCCGCCGTCGACACCGCCGTCCAGACCCTCAATCAGCGACTTCTCAGCCTCGCCGCCGTCAGCGCTGGGGGCTGCGGGTGGCTGCTGCTCGAGCGCGTCCTCGACCCCACCCACGACGTGCAGCGGCTCGTCGTTCAGCCCCGCCTCCTCGTCGTCGTCGTTGACCTCTGTCGCTCCGCCGCCAGCAGCAGCAGCAGCAGCAGCAGCAGCGGACTGAGGCTCGGGCGAGCCAGCGCGCGAGACACCCCGGGACGAGGCAGCGTGGGCGGCGGCGTAGGGGTTGGTTCCTTTGCGCGGAGGGAGCGGCAGATTAGCCTTGGTCAGGATCGACTCGCGGATCGCCGTCGGAAGGGGCCGGAAGTGGGGGGTGCTGCGGAGCACGCGAGGAAGGGCGCTGGGGTCAGCTGCCGAAGAGTCGACGTCGGAGGGGAGGGAGAATCCAAAGGCGCGGGGGGGGGGGGAAGACGCACATCTTGGTCCGGTACCCGACCTGCTTGGGGCTTGGCATCGTCGGCCCGATCTCAGGCACGCGTGCCGGGTCGAGCTCTGTTTTCGCGCGGGGTCAGTGGCATGCCGAGCACTGGGCAGAGATCAGGGGGAGACAGGGAAAGGGTCGAGAGGGGGACGGACTGGAAAAGTACTTGAAGGCGCGCTCGACCGTCCCTCGCTTGAGCTCGAGCTGGCGAGCGTACGACAGGTGCTGGAATTGGCAGCCGCCGCTGGTCGTGGCCACGTTTTCAGAGAGCGAAGGGGTGGAGAAGGTATTAGCAGAAAGACGCGGGTGAGTTGGAGTAGAGAGACGAGAGAGCGCCGGGGGGGGGGTGTATGCGCGAAGACAGAGGTGGGAGGGAGCGCCGATGAGAGAATTGCGCGGGAGGGAGGGAGGGGCTGCATAAAGTGGCGGCGAGAGGGCGACAAGAACAAGGGGGCGCGCTGCATGGGCACTTGAGGGGGAGCGCGCGAGGGAAGGGTTGCGAGGAGGGAGCGGGGACGAAGGCGCATGGGCGCACGTCTCGTGCCCCGGGGGGACAGCAGGACGAAGGAGCGAGGGAACAAAAGCGTGATGGGGGAGGGGGAGAGAGCAGACTGACCACTTTCCAAAGTACCTGCACCCGACGCCCTCGCCCTCGGCCAGCCGCTCCTCGCTCCTCTCGAGCACCTCGAGCAGCTCGGCCGTCGAGTGCAGCCTGCTGCTGGCGTCGACCCTGACGCGGACGAGCTCGGTCGGGAGGGCGAACGGGATGGAGAGGGCCCAGGTGCGCGAGGTCGCAGGGTCGGTGAAGCGGGCCAGGGCAGAGCCTGCGTGGACCGGTCCGAGGGGGGGGGGTCAGCCGTCGAGCGAGAGGGAGAGGCGGGTCACGAAACGCAAGGAGAGGACAGCACCGTGAGCCGTGAGCTCGCCAGAGCACCGGACGACCACCTCGTGTCCGCGCTCGAGCCCGACGGGCGGGTCCCAGTCGAGCTGGGCAGCGTTGGCCTGAGCGACGGCTTCGGGGCCGAGGAACACCTGGTCGCGAGGGAGGGCAAGGCAAAGGAGGGCTGGGTCAGCATGGGGGACACAGAGCAGAACGGAGCAACCCTTGCTGCTCGAGGCGCGTGCGCTAGCAGGGCAAGGGGAGACAGAGGCTACCCGGCAGGCCCCAGCTTCGGCCTCGGTCCAAAAGGCGAGGCTGCACGACCAGGCGGAGCCCTCCTCGCCCTCCCTCCCTCCCTCCCTCAGCTCAGCCCAGCCCAACCTAACCTACAGAGTGCTCCTCCTCCTGCCTGTAGAGCCCCACAAGCTCGACGAAGCGCACCTTGATCTCGTTCAGCACGACCTCGTCGACTGGCTTGCGCTTTGGCTTGCCGCGCTTCTTGCCTGCGACGTTGACCTTGCGCGGGCCTGGCGGGGGGGCATTCTTGATGGGCTGAGGCTGGATTGGCTGCTGCTGTTGGGAGGGCTGAGATTGGTCGGCGACGGCTGCAGGGGCTTGCAGGTCGAGCTTTGGCTTCTTGGTGGGTGCGGGTGCGGAGGGTGAGGGAGGAGTGTGGGCTCGGACAGACGACATGAGGGCTGGCAAGGGCGGACAGCGACGGACGACGGCGGCAGAGAGCACTCGGGGCAGCATCAACGTTGGGCGGGGGGAGAGGGAGGTTGCTGCTGCGCCCTGGGCCATTTTCTGTCTTTCCCCAGATCGGGGGAATCAGCCACCTGCTGCCCTCTGCAGCCCCACCAACCTCCTCTCTGCCTCTCCTCCCTCACACGCCCTCGCTCCTGCCCTCGTCCGCTTCAGTCCGACCAACCCTCGTCATGGCTGCAGCCGACGCCACCACCACCACCACCAACAGCCCATCCCGCATCTACACCGCAGCTACCGTCCGTCCCTTGCTCCTGTCCCTGCCCAATCCCTCTGGCGCCCCGCCGCCCCACCAACTGACCGACCACCCACCCCTCTTCCAACCCGCTCGCTCGCTCGCAGACCCAAGCCGCGGTCGAGTCGCCCCTCTGCTTCAAATACACGGCCGACGGCATCCTCTACGTCGACTGCGAGTAGTCAGTCCTGTCTGCCCTTGCTAACTGGCTCTTGCTTGCCACAGTGCCTGCTTGCGTCGCCGCACGAGCGAGCGAGAGACAAAGGCGCGGCCCAGCCCTGACACCCTGCACTCCCTCTCTCCCCCATCCTTCGGCACAACTCCCCATTCTCAGCGGCGTGGCTTACAGCACCAGCTCGACCCCTCCTCCAGCGACGACGACCAAGACGACGACGGTCCTCTCCCCCTCGCCTTCCACCTCGTCGAGGTTGAAGAAGACGCCTTCCCCAACCTCATCGCCCTCGTCCTCGTCCTCGTCGCGCAACTCTGCCCTCGCAGCCTCAAGCTCAACGGCGACCGGCCCGACGGTCATCACGACTGAGGGTGGCGTGTGGATCTCGGGCTCGTACGAGGGCATGTATGCCTCGGGCGGCGCGGGGGCCGTCGCGAGCTCGAGCTCGAGCGCGGCGGCCGCAGCAGGAGGGGGCGATCATGAGCCTAACAAGCCGAGGTCCGTCGTCTGCCTCTCTCTTCGAGCCCGACTTGCCGTTGTCCCCCCTTTCGGGGCATGCTGATGCTCCTCTTTATTTCGACCCCAGCCCCCTCCCGATCATTCTCTCGTGCGTGTTCGGCGCCCTCTTCCTCGGCTGCGCCACCGCCCTCCTCGTCCTCCTTCATCGCCGTCGCCGAGCCCGCCGGCTCTCGCTCGCCTCCCCCTCCCTCCTCGGCACATCCGACAAGCCCTCGGGAAACCACGATCACCGCAGCGGCCACCCGATCCGCGGCGCCCTGGGCCGGCCTCGGCGGTGGTTCGCCAACGACCGCCGGCATTCCCTCGCCGGGTCGGGCCGCTTCTCGCTCTTTGCCCCGGAGGAGCTCATCGACTCGCCGCCGTCGCCAACGACGACGAGCGCCTCACCCACGTCTGCCTCGGCCCTCGCACGGACCATGACGACCTCGGAGAAGCAGCAGCTGCTGCGCGAGGCTGAGCGGGCCGAGCGACGCGCGGCCGAGGGCGCGCTCGAGGACGACGAGCTCGCCCTCGTCCGCCGCAAGCTCGACGGCTGGGCCGCCGTCGCCGCTGCTGCCTCTTCGGCTTCTTCGGGCTCGATCCGGGCCCCGACGACGACGCTCAGAGCCGTCGACGACCCCTCGTCCCCCTTCGCCGACGCCAACGCCGTCGTCCCTGGCCTCCAGCGGCCCGACGGCGTCCGCCTCCCGCTGTCCATCACGACTGCCCTCTCTGGCTCGCGCCAACCTCCGGTCAGTAGCCTCCCACCACCACTCGTTCCACCGCCCGTCGTGCGATCCGACGCCAGCTCGGGCTTCTCGTACACCCACACCCCGACCGAGCTCTACCCCGGCCCACCCAACGGCGCCGACCCTTGGTCGCCTGCTAGCGCCGACGACGACGAGAGCTCGCCCGCAGGACGGACGGCCAGTCCGTCTGACCACTCGCACGCGCCCTTGCTCCCTCGCACAACCTCCCTCGCCGGTCCGACCCCGTCCTCCGCCCGTCAGCCGGACCACCAAGCTCCGCCGACGACAGGGAGGCGACAGGAGGTTGACGCCGGTCACCTGGCAGGGCTGAGGAGGTACAGCCTCCGCGACGGCCAATTTGACGAGGAGGTCGAGCCGCCTGCGTACCGGTGGTAGTCTCTCGCCTCTTTCCTATATCTCTCATACCTCGCATCTCTGCCTTCCCCATATTCTCCATAGACGATCCCCTTGCCCCCCCCGATTCCATCTCTTGTGCTTGATCAGTCTTTTCTTCCCTCTGCACACGTACCCATACCGACGATCTCTTCTTGCTTCTAGACCGACCGGGACTGCGTCCCCGCCCCTTGTTCCCCTTCTCCATCCCTCTTCCAAAAGACATCCGAACGACCCCTGCTTGTGCTCCCTTTCCCCCTCTCTTCCCTCCTGTCTGTCTCTTCCACCCGCTTCGCCTTTTTCGCCTCTGTGTTTTCCGCCCCATCTTGTGAGGGGGCGCGGCGCTCTGCGAGCGTCTCCCTCTCCCTCGCGTGCCCCCACATAGAATCCCCCCGATCTTGCTCCCGTCAGATCTTGTTCTGCCCGTATAGCTCCATGCCCATTGACACACACGTATCCCTTCTACCGCTCATCCGTTGATATGTCAGGATCAAGCTGAGGGAGAGGAGGGGGGTCGCCGGCGCACACATCGAGGTGACATCGCGAAGAGGGGCGGCCCGACGGACGGCGGAACTCCGATGAGGAGCGTCGCGGTGAATCCAACTGAGCGGATGGGCCAGGCAGTGCAACGAAAACGACAGAGCCTTCATGAAGGTCAGAGATCCGCCGGTGACCCGCGCTCGAGACGCGTCGCCCTCTAAATCTTTTCCTACGGTCGGTCGGTCCGACGTGTTGACGCGCCTGCCTTTCGAGGGTTGTTTCGATGTGGAGCTGTGAAGCCGGGAAGTGACCAACCCTCCCGGCGGCTTTGCAAAGTGCACGAGCGGCTAGCTCCCATCGCTCACCTCTGGCCTGCCTTGCAGAGCAAGGTCCCTGCTAGTACAGAGTTGTAAGCTCGCCCGATGGCTGACGAGTCTTATTGCTCTGCTTGACCTCGCTAGTAGGCGACGTCGATCCACCAAGCAGGGCATGCCAAAGCGGCCCCTACAAAAGCAGGCGGTGCTGTCGAACTAGGATCTGACGAGACGCCCTCTACCCTCTTTCCCTGCCCTCCTCACACAGCTTGCACCCGACCAGTCGACAAGCATGCCCTCCTTCACCACCACCGCGGCTCTCGCCATCGGCTCTCTTCTCTCGCTCGGCGCGGCTGCCGCGCCCGCCCGGGCTGGCTCGCCCGTCCCGGGGATGCTGAGACGCGATGGGGCGGGGAGCATGACGGGGGGTACCGGCCACGGTCTCAACTGTGACTTTCCTTTCCCTCTTCTGTCCCACCTCCCTGACCCATCTACTGACTGCTGACTTCTCTTGGCTCTGCTAGGCGTCTCGTACCTCTACGGCCCACCCTTCGACACCTCCTCCCCGCAGACCGACACCGCGACCGCCCCGCTGTACGCCTACCAGTCGACCGACAACCAGACGACGCCTTTGCACATCTCGGCCGACACGGCCGGCAGGCTCGTCAGGTACAACGCGACGGTCGACGGGCCGACCGGCAAGTTCGGGTTCGACGTCTGTGAAAGCGATGACGGGTTCGCTTACGACGGGATCGTGCGTCGCCCTTCCCCCTCCCCCTTTCCTCTCCACTTTGCCTTCCTTCGACCCGACGTCGCTCGCTCGCGCACGCGCGACGCTGACCCAAGCCATCTCTCGTGCGCTCTTCTGATTCGCGTGGGAGGAGCAGGAAAACAGCCCGCAGAGCGTCTTTGGCCACCTGACGTGGACCGACCTCAACGGCAAGCAGTCGTGCGTCACGGTCGCCGGTGCGTTTCCCCTCGCTCTTGCCCCTGTGCACAGCCCAGTCCGACATCCCTTGTTGCTCACAACTCGCTGCTCTCGTCCGCAGAGCCGTACGACGGTCGGATCCCCGTCGCCGGCGAGTGCGTCTACACCGACACAGTCGAGGCGCAAAAGACGATGGTCTGGAACCTCAACTACGACCGCGACGGCCGGGCGGTGCTGTACTTCCGCGCGCCAGACGAGTTGCGTCCATGCGTCTTCCTTTTTGCGCCTGTCTCGGTGGACGCCCTGTCGAACGCAAGACCCGATCAAGACTGACCCTTTGTTCTCTTGCCCGCTCGTGCTTCGCCTCGTAGCTTCACCTACGGCCCCGACCCGGACGCGACCGACGGCCAGCCGCTCACGCTCGACACGACAAACGTCACTGACCTCGCGTACTTCAAGTTCTTTGCCTAAGCCTCAAACAGGCGGTGCTGCGGCGTCGTCCGCCCCAACGTCTCTCTGCCTCCGACGGCGCTGTACGGCTGGCCTGAATGCAACACAGATAGACATCGCCCGCCTCCCTCAACCCTCGGATTTCATCTACTGTAGCATCACCTTGCCATATCATAGCGCACTGCCAGTGCATGTCGCGCCTCAAAGTCGAGTGTCATTCGCATCCGAAAGGAGGAACACCTGTGTCCAACCGAGCCGTAAGTCCGCCTGTCAATGAGGATCGTCGAGAGCCAGAACCTACTCGGCCTTCTGCGTTGTGAG
Source organism: Cystofilobasidium bisporidii (assembly GCA_014825535.1). Classification (NCBI taxonomy): domain Eukaryota; kingdom Fungi; phylum Basidiomycota; class Tremellomycetes; order Cystofilobasidiales; family Cystofilobasidiaceae; genus Cystofilobasidium; species Cystofilobasidium bisporidii. The sequence goes on along the minus strand of MVAK01000046.1, from coordinate 31,809 downwards.
GGTCGGAGAAGGAGAGCCCTCAGCAAGCAGCGTCGCGACAAACTCCGGGCGCGGGCAGAGGGAACCAACCTCGTGCTTCTCCTGCGCCTCTGCAGGCTCGACCGTGGCCAGCTTGTCCGCACCCTGGCTGAAAGCAGCAGCGCCTGCGGGCGGGGCGGTCGCTCGCCATCCAGCCTGGAGCTGAGCGACGGCGGCGAGCGTGCCGAACAAGCCGGTGAACCAGGACGAGGACCAAAGGCCGCCTTCGAGCGACCTGTCGCCGTGCGCGAGAAGAAGCAGAGGAGGGGTTAGTCAGCTCTTGATCTGCAGGTCGGCGGGTGTGAGTTTGGGGCAGAGAGACACAAACCAGTGCGCAGTCAGGGGCAAGTAGCTGTGCAACGTCACGCAAATGGTCAGGAGAGGGAACGGTGGCGGTCAGAAAGCGGGAGGGAGCGACGCACCTGAGGTTCGTCATCGCGAGCAGCCGGAACGACCTTGTCTTCTCCTTGAGCTCCTCTTCGGCTGCACCAGAAGCAGGGAGAAGGTAGCACCCGTCAGTCGCTGGTCTGGTCAGCGCAAGGGAGGCGATGATCTGGTCAGAAAGACTCACTGAGCGACGACGCGGTAGCGCGCAGCGCGAGCCGGTCGCGTTGCAGGCCGACGAGCGCGAGAAGGACGTAGACGGCCCAAGCACGGCAGCTCCAAATAGCCACCTTAGATGTCGTTTTCGTCGAGACAGGGTAGACGCCCTTGGATGCGAGATACCCTGATCGACACGCAGCAGCGGAGGGAAGGGGAAAGATAGGTCAGGTCAGGCGATCGGAGAAGAGCGGCAGCGGAGCGGCATCCGCCGACGGGAGACGACATGGGACTGACAGAGGTGCTCGAGGGGGTAGAAGGCCAGCATTGAGGCGATCTGAAACGACTGGATCCGATCAGCGCTCAATAGCTCCTTCGTGAGCGAGGGCGTGGCTGCCGAGTCGATCGGCTTGGCCTGCTGCTGCTGCTGCTGCTTGCGTCTGAGCTGGCGGTGCCAGGCGAGGATGGGGATCAGGCCTGCGGTGTCCGAGAGCTCGAGCCGTCAGCCTTGTTTTCCTCGCTCCCGATCCAGCAGCCACACAAGAGAGTCCAGAAGACAGTGGGGCCTCACCGAAGAGCCGGAGAAGAGTTCTCGAGTCCCCGACTGTAGAACTCAGCGCCTGCAGCCCAGCCCGAACCTGCTGCAGCCCGCGCGGCTTGATGGGAAGCGCCTTGCCGTTTGGCGTCGCCGGAAGCAGGGGCATCAGCAGCAAAGGCGCATACTGAAGAAGCATGAGGGCCTTGCTTTAGGCACCTCAAGGAAGGTCTTGAGTCAGTGGGGGCGAGGGAAGGTCTGGGCTGCCGACAGGGATTAGGGAGTGCATCTCCGAAGGACGAACTCGGTGCCGCTGAAGGTGCTAAGGTAGGCGTTCAGCCGGAACAGCGTCTCGTCCGACATGGTGAGGCGCGAGATGAGCTTGGAAGGCGCGACCATGCTGAGAGAAAGAGAGAGGGCTTTGCGATGCAGGGAGAAGAAGAGAGAGAGAGGGTTGTTGGTGAGGGCGGAGGAGGGGCTCGCACAGCGGCTTTGCTTGTTCGGCCACCGGCGACGGCGATTGCCGGCACGGCTTGCCTTGGATGCCTGCGACCGCTCGCAATCGCTCCAGTCGCTCAGGCACGCGAGGATCTCATCAAGTTACAAATCACGCCTGTCCGTCTAGCAGTCCGTACTCCTCCTCGACAGAGTCGACAAACGCGCGCATCTGATGAAAAGACATGGCGGGCAGCGTCAGCTGCGTGCGCACTGCGCGCGGACGAGAGAGACGCGGGATTCACGGCGGCCTGTCGTCGAGTGGCAAGTTTCTTTCCGAGCGGCGTCTTCACAAGAGAGGGAGTTGGGGAGACGGGTTGTCAGCGATAGACGCGCAGGGACGGATCGAAGAAGAACCCAGAGCGAAGCTGCCCGCGCACCTTCATCGTCTGCTCGTCGATCTTGAACAGCTTGTCGTCAAAGTGCTGGATGGCCGTATCGGCCCTGCCTGGCGCGCCGCTAGGCAGATATAGGACTCGGTTCACCGACGCCGAGTAGGCGCAGCAGCGCATGATGCCTGCCGGATGACCGATCGACGGGAAGGTCAATCAGCGTCGAGCGCGTCTCCGTCAATCGGGCAAGAGCGCGAGGGAGACGACGAACCAAAGGCGCCGATGGCGTCGAGCCGGTCGGCGTCCTGAACGACCCACAGTTCGCGGCAGACGTCGCGCCATCCGTCGGCCCACTGGCCCGCAGCGCGCAGCTTCTGTTCCTTGGACCACGACGTGCTGTCGACGATGCGGCAGATCGTCGACGCCTGGTCGCGGCCGTCGGCGGCAAAGGGCTCAGGAATCAGAGCGCGCGCGGCGGGCGAGCTGAAGAAGGGCCGAAGGAGGTCGGGAGGCGTGATAGTTGCGCCGGTCGCGTACTTGGCTGAAGCGTAAGGGCAGAATCAAAGGTTCAGCCGACGGGGAGTAAGCGCGCATGCTGGGCGGGTCGAGGCGGCAATGAGAGGCAGCTGAGCTCGCGGACGGACCGTCCGTTAGGTCGTGGAAGAGGGCGGCGAGCTCGACGACAAGCACGTCGACCGGAGGCTCAGACCCGTCGAGTGACTTGGCGATGGCGAGTGCCGAGCGACGCACGCGGTCGACTGAGGTGCGTACGTTGCGGCACCGGCGTGGGGTCAGCCGTCGGCTAGATCGAGTCAGGCTGCAGGCCGCAGCGCTGCAAAACGAGCTGGAAGCCGCTCAGTACGGACCATGGTGCCAGTCGTGCGACGGATCGTACGCGGCCATGTGGGCCTGGACAAGGGTCTCTGCCTCATGCAGGAGTTTGGTCTTGGGATCCATCTAGAGACGCGTCTGGTTAGAGCCGGCGCGTCGTCGGAGGGGCGCGGGCTGACCCGAAGAGGGCGCGGATAGACAGGCTCATCAGCCGCTCGCGCTCGTGTGAAAGCAAGACCCAGGTTGGCCGGCAACTAGGGAGAACGGCGCTCCGTCGCGCCGAGCGTCATCGATACCTTGTGCAGAGATGCGTACGCACGACGTCGGGAGATTGAAGGGGCAGGCGGCAATGGCTCGGGGGGAGTGAGGGATCGGTGCGGGCAGGGCGGACCCTCGGGAGAGCTCGGAAGGGGGGGGGGGCGGCTCTGTTTGGTCGCCCCCGCTGGGCCTTGCACGCTCGGCTCCCCCTCGCGCCTGGCCTCCATTGCTGCTGCCTTCGCCCTGCTCCCTCCGACGACGACGACGACCGCTTCCCAGGCCCACTTCTGCAGCCTGTCTCGCTCCAGATGAGCCTGCGATCGTGCGCCGGTCTCGCAAGCAGTCGACGGAAACGACCGCGCAGCCGGCGGCACCGCACCACTTCTCGCTGCGTCTATTCGCCCGGCAGCTCGACATAGCGCCGAAGCCTCTCCCGACGCTGGGCGACTCGTCCCCGTCGCCTCGCGGTACAAGAAGGCCCTCGGGTCTGGCAAAGTGGCTCTCCTCCCTCACCCACACACCCTCCTCTTCCCTCTTCTCTCTGCTCTTCTTCCTGTATCTGCCGCCATGTCTCCCATCAAGGTCAACGACCAGCCGCCGACGCAGGACGGGCTCGCGGTCGCGACGGCCCTGAAGCCGATCAAGAATGCGGTGAGCCCACGACAGCACCACTAGCTGCGCCCACACCTTTGCGACGACTGACCATCTCCCTGTCCTCTGTGTGCCCAACAGACCGACGTCGAGAAGCTCGTCATCAAGACGGTCCGCGTTCTCGGTTGTGAGCTCACGCAGCAGGTGCGTCGTCCCCTCTCGTCGGCCCTGTCCTTGCCTGTCACAGCCCGATCTCGACTGACCCCCTCCGGCCCGGATGCCGCACTACCACCTCGCAGTACAAGGGTGGCCACCCTGGTACCGTCATGGGCGCCGCCGGCATCGGACTGGCCCTGTGGAAGTACTGCATGAACTTCAACCCGGCCAACCCCGACTGGCTCGCGCGCGACCGTGAGTCGTCTTTGCGCGCGCCCGACTGCTGCTGCGCGCGCTCGCTGACTCTCTGTCGTTGCTCTCATCAGGCTTCGTCCTCAGTGCTGGCCACGCCTGCCTGCTGCAGTACATCTACCTCCACCTGTCCGGATACTCTGCCTGGACGCTCGACCAGATCCGCGCCTACCACTCGCCGACGGCGCTCCAGGACGGCACCATCGCTGCCGGCCACCCCGAGATCGAGTTCCCCGGTGTCGAGTTCGTCCTTCCTTCTCTGGAGGGTCTCGCATCGCAATCCAGAGGCTGACGTCCGCGCTCACTACGGCAGGGTGACGACTGGCCCGCTCGGCCAGGGTATCGCCAACGCTGTTGGTCTCGCCATCGCCGGCAAGCAGATCGCTGCCCAGTACGACCGGCCCGACTTCGCCGTCGCGGGCGACTCAAAGGTCTACTGCTTCACCGGTGACGGCTGCCTGCAGGAGGGTGTCGGCCAGGAGGCTGTCTCGCTCGCCGGCCACCTCGGGCTCGACTCGCTCATCCTCATCTACGACCGCAACAACATCACCGTCGACGGGTCCGTCCTCTGCTGTGTGCGCTTCGTTTTCAACCTCGCGCGCTGACCTCCGCGCGCTTCCACCGCCTGCAGCAACATTGACGCGTGCTTTTCCGAGGACACGAGCGCCAAGTTCAAGGCGCTCAACTGGCACATTATCGAGGTCAAGGAGGGCACCAACGACCTGCACGCCGTCGTCGACGCCCTCGAGGCCGCCCGCGCCGTCAAGGGCAAGCCTGTCCTCGTCATCATCGACTCAGTCATTGGCTTCCCGTCCAACAAGCGTACGTCCCTGCCCTGCTCATGCAGCGCTCTGCCACGCTCGAGCGCTGACTGGCGATTTTCCCTACCTTTCTGCTTGCAGAGAATTCGGGTGCCGCCCACGGTGCCGCGCTCGGTGAGGACGAGGTCACATTCGTCAAGAAGTCGCTCGGCTTCGACCTTGAGAAGAAGTTCTACATCCCCGACGAGGTCTACGAGTTCTTCAAAGACGTCCCGACCAAGGGGGCCCAGCTCGAGGCTGACTGGAACGACATGATGGACAAGTACGCGACGGCGTACCCGGCAGAGCACAAGGAGCTCCAGGGCAGGTTGACGGGCAACCTGCCCGACGGCTGGCGCGACCTGCTGCCGGCCAAGTCGGCGCTCGCGTCGGCTCCCCAGGCAACGCGCAAGTCGCACGGTACGGTTCTCCAGGCGCTCGCCCCGGTCTACAAGAACTTTGTCGCCGGCTCGGCCGACCTGCTCGAGTCAACGTTCGTCAACTTCAAGGGGCACGTCGACTTCCAGAACCCTGAGACCGGCCTCGGTGATTACACTGGCCGCCAGATCCGGTACGGCATCCGCGAGTTTGCCATGGTCGCAATCGCCAACGGCCTGGCCGCCTGGCACAAGGGCACGTTCCTCCCCGTCGTCTCGACCTTCTTCATGTTCTGGATCTACGCCGCCCCGGCCGCCCGCATGTCGGCTCTTCAGGGCCTGCGCGTCATCGGCATCGCCACGCACGACTGCATCGGCATCGGCGAGGACGGCCCTACTCACCAGCCCATCGCGCTTGCGGCCTTCTACCGCAGCCTTCCAAACTTCAACTATTTGCGCCCCGCCGATGCTGAAGAGGTAACATATTAGAGAGATCTCTCCGAATCGCTACTGAGCGAGTGTCTGACCCTCCTTTTCTCTTCGATCTTGATCAACAGGTTGTCGGCGCCTACGAGCTTGCGCTCGATGAGTCCAACGCCTCGACGCCGTCACTGCTGTCGCTCAGCCGACAGGCTGTCCCCTTGCTGCCCGGCTCGGACCGCTCTAAGGTCCGCCTCGGAGCCTACGTCGTCCACAGCACCGGCGACGCCGCCTCGCCCGACCTGACGATCGTCTCGACCGGCTCCGAGGTCTGGCGCTGCATCGATGCCGCCAAGGCCCTGTCGGGCTCCATCAAGAACATCAACGTCGTCTCGATGCCGTCGCAGGAGTATTTCGACCGTCAGTCGCGCGACTACCGCCTGTCGATCCTGCCGACGCACAAGAGCCTCGTCGTCGCCGTCGAGCCCTACGCCAGCGACCGCTGGCCCAAGTACGCCCACGCGTCGCTCTCGATGTGCGTGCTTCTTGCCTTCTTGACCGCCTTGCAACTCACTGTGTCTGACCACCCAATCCACCCCTCGTCTTCTTCATCGACAGGACCACCTTCGGCCACTCCGCGCCCGAGAAGGAGCTCTTCGAGCACTATGGCTTTGGCGTCGAAGGCATCACCGCCAAGATCGGCGCCTGGTACGGCGAGAAGAGCCAGGCCGGCGCGCTCCCCGGCGTCGGCGAGTTTGACGAGATCCTGCTCAACCTCCACGCCGCCCACTAAAAGCGACGCTGCTCGACGCTGCGCATTCGCTTCGGGCGCCCCCCCCCCCTCCCCATCTTTCTCGCTCAGCTTCTCGCGGATGGACCACATTTGGCCCCCTCCCGCTTGTCCTTGTACCTCGCGCGCTCGCTGCTCTACCTCGCTCGTGTATGCTCCATGCGTTTCTGTCCAATTCTGCCTGCGACTGCGCTGTCCCGACGTTTCTATGAGAGGTCGCGAGCGCTCAGCGGTCAAGTCCGAGTGTCGACGACGAGCGGGGCGTCGGTAGTCCCTCGAGCTACCCTGTCTCACCCTTCCCTTTCCTACACAGAACGCATCGCAGGGCCTCGAGGCTCGAGTGCAAGGTGAGATACAAAAATTTCATAAAGCAACGGGGATCTGCGAGAGGGGTTGCGCCTCGAGGCGCGCGGGGCGTCGGAATGCTCGGCGAGCAAGGCGAGGGAGGTTGGAGGAGCGCGCCGGCACCAAGACGAGAAAAGCAAGAGCGGGCCGAAGGAAAGGAGCGAGCAAAAGGACGGGTCGTGAACGTGCACAGGTTGAATATGCGGTGAGATGCAAGATGCGTGAGGAATGCGTGAGAGGGAGGCGGTCCCCCACCAGGTTGACTGTGTGGGGACGTGACGCCGAAAGGGAGGAGTCTAGACGGCGCCGTCTAGTTTCTGGGTGAAGGAGGGACGTGACCTGCATCGACCGAAGCAGGACGCAGCAAATTAGCCTCGAGGCGCAACGAACTCGCCGAAAGAGGACAGGACACACCCATGGGCTCTCCGACCTTGACGTGCTGACCCTCTTTGACGTCAAAGACAAAGTTTTTGGGGGCCTCGAAGACGAGGACGATGGTGCTGCCGAGCTTGAAGCCGCCCATCTCGTCGCCGGCGTTGAGGGGCTGGCCCTTGAGCAGCGCCGACGCCTTGGAGTAGCCAGCCTCGATGTACGTGCCGGCAGGGTGCGAGCGGACGCGGTTGTTGGTGCGTAGGGCCTGTGAATGAAGCGCGGTGTCAGTCAGTGAGTGTGACGATTGTGCAAGGGAGGAGGGCTCGCGCGAACCTTGTCGAAGTTGACAATGATGCTGCCAACGTTGGTTGCGCCGACGGGGACCATGCTGAAGAAGCCGTGCTTCCATCGGCCGAGCACTGCATCGCAGAGCGGGGAATGATAAGTAGGGACATTGCGCGTCAGCCAAGGGTTGACGCAGAGTGGTGGTGAGGAGGCGAGACTACGCACGAGCGACGCGCTCGTTGAGGACGAATAGGCCCGAGAGCCGGCGGGCGATGTAGGGCGAGACGGAGAAGAGCTCTCCAGCGAAGTGGCGGCGCTTCTCGACGACCCACGCGGCGGGACTGTGGAAACGGTGGTAGTCGCCCGGCGCAAGGTAAACGACGGCAAAGAAGAGCGAATTTCCCTCGCGCAGCTTCGAGACGGAGCTCCTAGGCCCGCTCGTCGCCTCGGCGCCCATTGACAGTGCCACGGACGCGTCGTGAACGAGGTTGTCGCTCGTCGACGCCTGCAGCGGGACCGACGCGTCGCCCGTGCTCGAGTCGCTTGACGACGTCGATCGCAGGCTCGCAACGTCGCCATCGGCAACGTCCGCGTCGATGCCGACCTTGCGCTGCGAGGCGCCGAGCAGCTCGTCGAGCGTGTAGTCAATGTCGTTGATGTTGGCAAAGTCGTGGTCTGCGGCGACGGTTGAGCATGAACGTCGACAGGTCAGCCAGAGAAAGGCGAGCTGATCATATGGTCGGGCCCGGGTCGCACGCACCGTCAAACTTCTGGTCCGTGTCAAACTCGACGACCTCGGCCGCGGGTGTGCCAGGGCTGTCGGTCTTGCCGAGCAACGCGTCAAGTGAGTAGCTCATGCCCTTGACCTGCTCGACCTTGGCGCCCGAGATGCGACCAAAGTGGAGGAGCTTTCCGTCGGCGGGCGAAACCTGCAAGAGGAGAGGCCGTCACAGCGGGTCAGATCGTTTGTCCGACGACGAGATGCGTGGGCCGCAGAGAGAGCAGAGACGCACGAGCGGAGCGTCGGCGATGGGTCGTGCCCCAGGTCGGAGCGTGCGGTAGAAGAAGTCGCCGAGGCTCGCGTACTTCTTGAGGTCGGGCTCCTCGAGCTCGTCGAGATTGCAGCCAAAGGCGTACGAGTAGAGCTTGAAGCCGGGCTCTCGCGCCCAGACGGGGAGCTGAGTAAGTGTGTGGGGGGGGGGCACAAGTCAGCGCGCTGGCTGCATAAGAAGAGATCGGACGGCGCTAGCGGCCCTGTCGCAGCCGGACGGACCTCGAATGAGTTGAGGTAGCCCCAGAGGCGCGAGAGTGATCGGAGGGGGAGGGCGCCCATGACGTGCACCTGAATCGACCAGGCGATATGGCATGGTCAGTCCTTTGGGCTCCTCGCCAAGTGCGCGAAGTCAAGACGACGGGGGAGGGACCTACCTGCCAAGGCCCACGGACGCGGACGATCATCTCGTCCCCGTCCTCAGCCATGCCAATGTCGGCGCGGTCGCCCTCAAAGCGTTTCTGGACTGTCTTGACGCCGAGATAAAACGCGCCGAGGCCGATGGGGATCGGAGCCCACTTGGTAGGGGTCTTCCAGGCGGCGTGTAGTCGAGCTAGAAGGGGGGGAGCGTGCCGGGGGGCCAAGGTCGGTGGATTCAGCCTATAGTCTTCGTTGCAGGGACATACACTTGCAAGTCCTCCTCGGTCCCCCCTATCGGGATCGCTGGTCGACTTCAGCCGTCCGAGCCGCCTGGACCCAGCCCACGCAGCCTCGAGAGCGACGCAAGCGAGAGCAGGAAGGGACCGTCGACTCACAGCCAAAGGCCCGCCGCTTCCTTTTTCCACCGTCCGAGGGGCCGCCGCCGCCGGTGAGCGGCTCCTTCTCGTCGCGCTTGCCCGCGAGCGAGCTTCGAAAACCGCGACGGAAGCCAAGACTGGGCCGGTGAGGCAGGTAGGCCCGGTACGACGCCCGGGCGGACGATGAGAGCTGAGGTGGGTTTGGCATCGGCGAAGAGGAGGACTCGGATGGCCGTCGGGGGGTCGCCCGCAGGAGCGTCCGGCGCGACGAGCTGCTGCTGGCGGCGGCGTTCGCGGCGCGTCCGTCCTCATTGAGCAGGCCCTCAATCTCGTCCTCCTCGCGCTCGTAGACAGACATTGGAGCGAAAGAAGGACAGGACTTGGAGAGAAGCGGTGTGGGTTGTGGACTGGAGATAGCAGCGAGGGTCAGGGGTAAGAAGATGGTAGCTAAGGGGGGAACAGGCCAGGCCGCATCGCACGACCCCTCCTCGCGGGCGGGCTGTTTGCAGCGGTCCGAGCGACGGGCGGGCGCAGCTGCGCGTGGGCGTCGCCTGCTCTGCCGGCAACAGAGGAGGGTCCGACCGCCGTGCTTCTGCATGTCGAGTCTTCCCATACTTGACAGCCCTTGCGCGGGTCGTCGGATGCCTCTGCTCCCTGGTGAGCGATGTAGGAAGATCATGCAGAGAGCTGCGCCGGACGCGTCGGCCCACGCGCCCATTACAGTCGCAGCGCCGCGCCCTCCGTCTCTCACTTCTTCTTCCCGCCGAAAGGCCCTCAAAGCAAGCCGTCCTTCGTCCGCAAGGCCGAGACGAGAGCGCCGGCCGTCGGCTTGCTCGCGACTATCCACTCGAGTCCGCTGTCATCTGCTGTCTCGCGCAGCCAGGCGCTTTCGGTCGTCGGTCCGATAAGCGCGAACCGCCAGTGGGCAAGACCCTCGGTCCGCGCGCGCAGGAGCGGGAGGAGCAGCGGCAGGGCCGACGGCGAGAAGATGGCGATCCAGGGCCGAAACGTGACCGGGGGGAGGGCCGACAGCAAGGCCGACAGGGACGAAGCGAACGCCGACGAAGGATTAGTCGAGTAGACCTGCAAGGGCGAGAGCGCTAGCGGCGGCGAGTGCGCCCGGAGCGTTTCCTCGAGCACCGTCGAATTCTTGTCGCCGGTGAGATAGAGCAGCGGCCGGGCGTCGTCTATCTGGCCGGCAAAGTAACCCGTGATGACTCGCGCGAGCGCAGGGGTGTTGCCTGCCGCATCGGTTCCGACAACTAACCCCTCGGACGGGCAGAGCTGGCCGGGTATTGCCTGTGAGAGCGCGAGCAACGCGGCTGTAGTCGAAGGACCAATCGAGAAGAAGGGTATCTGCGACCAAGGTCGAGCTGCCAAGAAGGAGGTCAGACCGGCGAGCAGCGGATGGGTCAGCACTCGCCAGGGCGTCAGGAGGGGGCAGCAGTAAGGGTGGACAAACTCACAGCTCGAGCTATCCGGCCTGTCCTCCACCAGCGATGTACAATCTCGTTCCTTACCCTTTCCCGTGTGCTCAAGCACGCTCAGCCGCTCGCCTGCGCGCTTCCAGGCCTCGACGCTCCGGCCGCTGCTGACGATGACGCCCCGCCAGCGCTGGCTGCCCTCGCGCAAGACGCGCTCCAGCCCGCCATCGTCGACTAGCGACGTCTCAAAGACCTCAAGAAAGACCGCGCTGTACGACGGTGTGCGGGACGACGAAGATGGCTGGGCCAGCAAGTGCGCGTACGGGTCCGGTGCCGATGTCGAGCAGCTGCGGGATGACGACTTGAGCAGCACGACCGGAATGGGGCGCGACATGCTAGGTGCTGTCAAGCGAGCAGTGAGCCGAGAGAGGAAAGCGCACAAGGGAAGCGTTATCATCAGCACCTCGCCTTCCTTGAAGATGCAGTAGCGAGCAAGCAGAGGGGGACGGACAGGACGCAAACTGGGCGGGTCGACGATGACAGCCGGGTCGAGGTTAGGGTCGCCGCCCTCGATCTCGACGCCCCAGGGCGCGCAGCTCGCGTCAATCAGAGGCGTCGGCGGAAGGCGACTCTCTCCCTCGCCCTGTCACAGCCTCAGAGCAGGAGAAGCAGCTTACAGGACCTCTCAAGAGAGCATCCGCATCCTTGTTCTCTTCTTGCAGCCCGGCGCCTAGACGAGAAAGAGCTGGGAAAGGGGGCAACAACGGCAGGCACGGGAGCTCACCGCGGTCGCCATGGCGAAGTTGCTCACGTGCGTTTGAGCGGTGCTTTTCAGCGCCGCCACACCGCCCAGTCGTCCGCCGCGCCTACAAAGGCCCGCCCGCTGGCGCCCATCGGCCGCTTCCCTTTTCCTCATCCTCTCTGGCCTTTTGGCTTAGATCATGTGTAGTATCTGTTCTTATAAAGTTAAAACTTTATAGCTCGCCCATCGGGCGAGCTCATGTTTTACCCTCTTTTTGCCCTCCCGCCGCTCGCCCTCCTCTGCTTGCACGAGGCGGCGGCACGATGACCTCGGCGCTGCACTATAGCCTTGTGTCGTCAGGGACCCCCCCCCCCATCCATCTCCTTGCTTCCCATTCTCGTGTTGCCCTCCTTGAGGGCGCCGGGGATCGGACATGGATGCTCTCGCTGCTTCGCTGTCGTGGCGTGCCCTTCTCTCCATCGCAGTTCGTTGTCCCATCAGCTTTCCTTCCCCCCCCCCCCCCCTTAACCCAAGTTCAGGTCGACCCGATCTGAGAACTTGTAACGTTTGCGTCTCGAGCAAGGATCCTGTGTAGACAAGACACATGTCGGATCCAAGAAAGGACGGGGCGAGGCCGAGGCATACAACACGATCAGACTGAAAAGATGAAAGGAGATGGGAGCTCGAGGACTTACGCCCACTTCAGATCGTCCCCTTGACGCCCTTGACGACGTCCGTCTCGCTCGTGTCGCCGTCCTCATCCCGCTCATCGAGGCTCCGACGTGTCCGCCTCCTTTGCTTGGACGAGTCGTCGACCTCGTCGGCTATTGCGCCCACCTTCTCCCCTGCACCCTTCTCGGGCCCGCGGTTCTCCTCTTCGTCTTCCTCGTCCACCTCCTCGATCCCCAGCGCACCCATCAGCTTCTCTTCGACCTCCTTGACCTTCTTTGACCGCTCGCCGCCGCGCCAGACGATGACGCCCGCCGCGATGCCGCACAGGAACGACAGCGGGATGAGACAGCCGGTCGTCCACGGCGGCCGCGAGCGCGTGGTTCCCATCCGGAGCAGGATCCGGTCGCCAGAGTAGGCAGAGAGGGACCACATCGTGCCGCACAGCATCATCTACAGGGCGAGCAGGTCGCGTGGTCAGTCGAGTAAAGTGACGATGCAGAAGGCAAGGGAGAAGGCCGCACCTGGAAGGCAGAGTTGCCGACCATGAAGAGCGCATTGAGCAGCGCGAGTTTGATAGGGAACGCCCGGTGCGTGTCCGTCTCGTGCGGGCGGTACCAGGTCTTCACGGGCGCCAGGCGCAACGATGAGAGAGGTCAGCGGCGAGCGCATGAAGAGGCGCGAGAGTGACCCTAGCGCACCTGCGACGCGGAGAACTTCTGTTGCTGTCGACGAAGGAGATCTTGCTGTTTTTGCGAGAGGACCTGCGAGGGTGGACACATGGGGAAGGAAGCGATCAGCATTGCTTCAGGCCCGAGCCGGCAGCGCCAGATGAAAGGACGCACAGGGACAAAGTCGTGGTCAAGCAGCGGGTCCGGCAAGTCATCGGCGTTGGCTGGACACGGCAGGTTGCGCTCGCGCAGGCGCTTGAGCGTCAATCGCTGCAGGCGCCAGATGGTGAATATGCGCCACGAATCGAGGCATCGTTGGGGGGCGAGGCCGACCTAAGTGATGTGAGAGCAGGTTGAGATGGACGTCAGGCCGAAGCTCAATCAAACTTTCTGAGGAGTGAGAAAACAGGGAGAACGCACTCCGGTGATGGTGAAGAGGCCGTTGACGACCTGTGACGAGATCTCGACCCACAGGTCGTTCGTGTACGTGTCTTTGACCGGGATCCAGTGGGCGAGAAAGAAGACGATAGCAGCGCCCCTGGGAAAAAAGAAACCGGGCCGTCAGTTTTCTGCTGGCCAGAGTGCAACGGCTGGAAGAAGTGCGCACCAGAAAACGACGGCGATGCCTTGAAAATGGCGACAAGGGGGGTCAGCGAAGAAGATACAAAAGGGCCAAGGAAGGGAAGGCTCACCATAGAAGAAGAAGAAGACGCCGAGCGGCGTCAGCAGAAACTTGCCGAGCCCCTTCAGTGCACGCTTGATCTTTTGCCGCTTGGTCAGGACGTCGGCGACGTGTGCGTCGAGCGGGTCGTCATGCGGGAGGGTGATGTACGTCGCCGTCGACCCTCGCCGACTGCGCCGCGATGCGGTTGTGCCTGCACGCGGCCGACCGCCACCGATGCTGGGTGCGACGACGGAAGAGCGCCGTCGACCAGGTACGCGCTGTGTCCCAGTCGCGTCCGAGAATCTGCGCGCGGGCGCGCTGTCGGGCGTGGCGACGACCTGACTGCCGTCTGTCAGGCGCGGCGGGCTCTGCGCCGGCGGCAGCAGCTTCTGCGAGCCCTGCAGCTCCACCTCGGACGGAATCGTCGGCAGATGCGGAATGCTGAGGACCGCGCGGGAAGACATGAAACCCGGTAAGAGGATTGAGGACGAGACATTCTGAAGGTGCGAGACAAACGAGACGGTGGGGTCTGATGGGTGAGGTCGTCGGGCGGGCAGTCAGTCACTGCGCGTCCCTTCCGGCGAGGCAAAGAAGCGGGAAGAGGTCTCGCACCGATACAGTCAAGATGGTCAACGATGGCGTCGTGATGGTCCTCACCGACCTCGCCCGGGTGCACTTCGTCCTCGTCCCCGTCTTCAGGCTCCGTCGGAAGGCTGCCCTCGGTCTTGACAACGTCGGTCGGGGCAGCGCCCGTCGGTGCCTGGGCTGCGGCCCACGACGACGACCTTGGCCTCCCCCTTGCCACTGCAGCTCCATTCTCTTTGTCTAGCATGCTTTCGAGCGTGCCCCGCCGTCGCCCGGGCGAGGCTTGGTCCTCGGTCGGCAGCTGGAGCGCGACTGGCACTCCAGGTGGACCGTTGGACGACCGCGACGATGAGACGGACGACCGACGGCGGCGGCTGGCCATGTCGGTCGGTGAGGTTGTGCGGGGAAAGTCAAACGTGTCGCCGTTAGAGTAAAACGGTGGGCCCGCGTATGACCCTTTGCCGGCGACGGCGGGCGAGGGTGCGACCGACGCCGACGAGAAGATCGAGTTGATGGTGCGCGACCTGGCGCGCGGTGGCGCTCGACCAGATGACGTCGCCGTCGCCGTCGTCGCTGCCGTCTCTCGCCTGATGGGAGCAGGCGGTCGCGATGCAGGGACGTTGGCGTCGGGCGTGAATGAGACGGACGCACCGCGAGGACGAGAGGGCGTCTCTCGGATGGCACCTAGCGGCACGCGCAGTTCGCCCGTCGGATCGACCCCGCGACGCTGGGCGATGGACGCCTCGTCTGAGGTCGGGGTCGGCTCTGTCGTCGAGAAGCCACCCCGAGCGACATCACTCACTTCCTGGCCGGTCGCAGTCGAGCCAGGCGTCGGCGGAAAGAGGGCAGGCGGGGCCGTGACATTGACCAGATTGCGATTGACGCTAGAGGCGGTCGAGCTTCTGCCCCGGCGTCTGCGCGAGCCGCCCGAGAGGATATGTGAGACAGGACCGTCAGCCCTCACGCACATCGTCGAGAGAGATGGCGAGATGCTTGATCATGCGCACATTCGGACGTTCTGGCTCATGGCAGTGAGCGGATGGGGACGGCAAGGTCGCAGAGACTGGGAGAGGATTGGAGAGGGGGAGACAAGCGCGACCCGGTCAGCTTCGGAGGGAGGCAGCAGCTGGCTGAAGGATTGCCGAGTCAGATAGCGCCCGCAGCGACGCTCTCACCTGAAGCTGTCAATCCGGTGCGTCTCAGGTAGAGCGATTCGATGAGCGGGAGGAGCAAGGGTGGCGGAAGAGGTCGGAGTGACGAGGCTGGATCGAGAGGAACTGCTGGCTCGAGTTGGCTGAGCCCGCCGCATGCGCATGTGGCCGCGCTCGGCCGCCGCGCGGGGCAGAGCCTCGGCCAAAGCGGGCAACCAATCGGTTGTCTTTCGACGTCGCGTAGAGCATGTACATGCACAAAGCATCCGTCGGCGCTCGCACCTCGAACAGGGACAGCAGTCTGATCGCATGATAGATGTGAGACAGAAGGGGGCGACAGAAGCAAAAGACTGTCTGAGAGAGGGAAGGGGTGAAGGCAGCGCGAAATGGGGAGGAAGCACGGGACGCCAGCGCGCGCAGAGGGAGATCCTCAACTCGTGCGCGGGCGGATAGATGATCGAGCGAAGGGCGAAAAGGGTGGAGGCGGGAAGTGTTCGTAGACGGGCCCGAAAAGAAATGGACGAGGACAGGCCGTCGAGGAGGAGAGATAGACAGATAGATACTTGGCCGGGCGATATGTTGCAGTTTGGCCGAAAGGGGAGTTACAGGATGGTCAGGGAGGGCAGTGAGAAGCGGTGGCACAGGACTTGGGCGACGACAGCGACGAGAAGAAAGACGGTTGATGTTGATGGGTATGGACAGAGTTTGAGAGGATGCGGGCGGTATGCGATGGGCCACGAGCCGAGCGATGGTCGGATGGGGCTTGGGTGGGTTGAGGGGTTCCGAGATGGAGGGTTCTCAGAGCGACTTGGCGTCAGCGCTGGCGGCGTTGGCGGCGGCGACCTGGGCATCGGCGTGTCGCTGGAGCTTCTCGTCGGGTGAGAGTGAGGTCGACGACAGAGACGGCGTCATGCCGAACCACGAGGCAGAGGCCTGGCCGAGGTCGGGCGAGGGCGGGCAATCAACAACGGGCGACGCCATTGGCGAGATCAGGCGGGCGGTCGGCGGGAGCGCAGGCTCAATCGAGAGCGGGACGGAGCCCTCGGAGCGGCGGGTGGTGAGCTGGGGTCGGACGGCAGCGTCAGGCGCTGCAAGTTGGAGGTCAAGAGAACCGTCAGCGTGGGCGCACATGCTGCTGCCAGTCAGCGAAAGCGAAGAAGGCCAGCACGCACAGATGGGGTCGAGGATCTCCTGCTCGTCCTCCTCGCCGAGAACCCAAGGGGCGTGCTCGGGTGCTCGCATGTCGAGATTGACAGCCACGGGCCCAGCGACGGACCAGCGGGCCTTAGCGGCGGCCCCAGACGAAGGGAGGCCGAGCGAGATGCGCGAGCCGGCCGGCGCCTGGTAGCTCTTGCGCGAGCCGACTGTCTGCGAGGATGCGCCAGCCCCTAGGTTGAGCGACGACCGGGAGGCGCTGCCGGACAGGTGGGTCGACGTCGGACGGGCACCGTCGCCGAACGAGACCCGGAGGGATCCACTGCCGGCGTACGAGACGCGGGGCGGGCGCTCAAAGGCGTCGGTGTAGCCGTCGGGCGAGAAGGGCGACGCTGGAGGGCTGTCGTCGCCGCGGTAGACGCCGCGGCCGGCGAAGTTGGGTCCCGCCGTCGAGTGCATCGACATGACGGTCCGGCGGTCGCCGCTCTGACGCATGTCGGGCTGAAGCGAGCCGGCGGTTGAAGCTCGCCACTCGGTCGATATGCGGCTCATGCGCTGGTCTGAAGCAGTAAGAAGGTGGGGGCATGCGCGGCGTCAGCGACGTCTTTCGTAGTCACGAGCCAATGCTTTGATGACGACACGGCGGGGACTGACCGACGGCGGCACTCCAGCGCTTGGACTTCTTGGCCTGCTTCCTGCGGACCCATAGGATGTAGACGATGGCAGCGGCAGCGACGGCGAGGACGGGAAAGAAAACGGCGGCAAAGATGCTGCCTGCAGGCAGGCTGCTGCTGTGCTCCTTGTCGACCTGAACGACGAGGGGATCGTCGCGCGTCGCCGTCGTCGCAGCCGCAGCGGCGGCGCCGGTCCCCGTTGTTTCGGGTGCGGTATAGACGGCCTCGAAGACGGGTCCGACGACCGTCGTCGTCGTAAAGGAGGGGAGGGAGCTGTCTGCGCTCGCCATCGACATCTGGAGGGCGACCGACGAGGTCGAGTTCCACCTGCAGCGAGGCGAAGAAAATAGGACAAAGGCTTTGTCAGCCTTTCTGGCGTCTGCAGACGGAGCAGGGTCAGGAAGGCGACGCACCAGGTCGGGTTGAGGGTCGTGGTGTACTGGCCGTCCGCGTACGTGACCGACTGGAAGATCTGCGGAGGAAGTGAACAATCGGCGGACGGATGGTCAGCGTCGGGCCCCATGTTGAGCGAGCGAGAGGCACACGTACCTTGAGCAAGGGGTCCGCCAGATGGGGCGCCTGTAGCGTGAGGTCGACCAGGGTGGCCGACAGGCACTGCGGAAAGCCAGCAACATTGTCAGCGGCCTGGCAAGACATCTTAGAATAATCGACGCGGGACGTACGCTCGTGTCCCACTCAAAGGTGATGTCGCCAGAGGTGACGTTGAACGTCGTGTCCTTGGTCGGGAAGACGTAGAGCGTCTCAGTGTCGCAGGATGCTGGAGCAGGCGGCAGGCAGCCAGACCAATGATAGTCAGTATCTGAGCTAGCAGACGAGCAGCGTCCTCTCGCCCCGACCCTTCCTTCCCTGCCTCGCACCATCTCCTGCGGTGATTGCGGGAGGAGACCAAACGGTCGACCAACCAACACGGGCCTGTCCCGGGCTCCAACCCGTCGTCACCGCAGGCCCGGCACCGGCGAGCCTCGATTGGAGGGGAAAAACAGCCGGAAAACGCACCTCGCTTTGAGATGCCGCGGGCCTTTACGCCGAGCTGGGCATGGTGGTCCCGGCGAGAGACCTTGGACATGGTCATGTTGACGGGCGAAGAGGAAGAAGGCGGGGCGGGAAGGACTGAAGAGGGTTTTCCGGGCGGGATCGAGGCGGTGTGCTGGCGGGTTGTCCTCGGGCGGCGGGAGGGCTGTAAGTACGCGTAGAGGGAGGCCTGAAGAGGCGAGGAAACACGGAGGAAGCCGGTTGCTTGTGTGGAAGAGGCCTTGGACGGTAGAGTGAGGCTGTCCGAAGGTTGGGCTGATACAAGGGGGGAGGGGAGAGGGAGAAGGGAGGGAGTGGGTGTGTGTGTGGTCGATCTGGGGGAGGGGCGGGCGAGACACACGGCCGGCCAGCCGGGAAAGAAAAAGCAGGCGCGAGTCGCGTTGGCTTACACTGCGCGCGGCTTCGTGCTGACCAATCATGACGGTCAGCCGGCGCTGGATCAGGAAGAAAGACCGACCCGACGCAGCCACGCGCCACCTAGCGCCACTGGTGGGCCCGCCAGTTCCTTCCCTCCTCCCTTCTCATGCTCTCGCTGCCCTCCCTCCTCCACTCCCAGAGAAAGCTTGAGTACGGGACTCCTTCACACAGGCTCAGTGCTCTCGTCGGCTCATATGGGCCGGGGGGCTTTTCATCTTGGCCTTGCAGCCAAGCGTTGCTCGTCGCCCGAGCTGGTGTTGCAGCTGCTGCAGGACGCGGCTGCTGCTGCGGGGTCACCAGCTCGGCCACCACACGGTCCCGACTGATCGCTCGCGTTCCAGCATCGACAACGGTACTTCTCTTCAGCCGGCGGCCACATTTGAAGCCCTCAAGCTCGGAAGACTGCTGTGCTGCTGCTGCCCGGGCAGGTCGGTCGCCTGGACGAGGCGTCATTCAGCGAGGCGTTCGACGGCCGGTGACGGCGACCTGCATGCCCCGCAGACGAGCAGACGAGCACGCCCGGGGCGCAGTTGCTCGGCGTGCACTGCGTTCCCCGTTCGAAGGCCACTTGCCGCAGCACCAGCAATAGCACGACCTTTCAAAAGGCCGGCGACGAGACAGCAGCTTCGTCGACCTGCTCTCCTCTCTCTATAACACCCACCCCTCTCTCACGACAAGACCTCAACAAGCCACTCCTCCTTGTCCTTGTCCCTGCCCATGCTATCCTCGCTCGCGAAGCTCGCCGTCGTCGCAACGTCGGCCAGCGTCGTCTCGGCCACCACCTACGACCTCGTTGGTTCCCTTTTCGCCTATTTCTTCAGAGAGCTGTTTCGCACGAGCTGACACGCGTCGCTACTGCTTGCCGACTTCACCGCTTTCTTCCCTTGCCCCAGGTCAAGGACTACTCTGGCTCGAGCTTCTTCGACGACTGGACCTTCTAGTGCGCTCCTGTCTTGCTTCGACCTGAGGTGCGCAGCACTGTGTAGCTCGAGGCCCTGACACGCTGCTTTGCTCTATCTTCCTTCCAGCGGCCATTATGACAACCTGACCAGCGGCGACGTGACGTGGGTCAACAGAACGGTCGGCACGTCGTCCGACAACCCATTGACATACAGTACGTCCGCCGTCGTCCTCTCTGGCGAGGACAGGGGTCGACGCTGACCACCTGGACGACGCGGCGCATCCCTGCTTCCTCTGCCTGCCCACAGTCAACTCGGCCGGTAACGCCATCATGAAGGCGCGTCGCACTTGATCCTTTGCAGCTGGTCTCTTCCAACGCTCCTGCTGACTTCGGTCACCTGCTCTCGCACATTCGACGATGCAGGTCGACAACTCATCGACGGTCGACTACAACTACAAGCGCAACTCGGTACGTCTGACGTCGACCGACACGTACGAGATTGGCAGCGTTTGGGTGCTCGACGCGCTCCACCTCCCATACGGTTGCTCGTGCGTCTTTCCGCTCCTTGGCCCTCTGAACCTCGATGACGAGTCGCGGAGCGTCTTGCTGACTTCTCGCTCGCTTCGACAACGATCAGCGTTTGGCCCGCGTTTTGGTCGACTGGCGCGGGCGTTACCTGGCCCGAGGGTGGGGAGATCGACACGTTTGAGGTGCGCTCTCCGCCAGCTTGCAGGCTCCTTGAACTTTCGCGACTGATTGAGGCCCAGCACTGACGCTGTCTCCTTTTGCTCTGCGCATCATCTCAGGGCGTCAACGACCAATCCAACAACCTCTATTCGGCCCACACCGAGGACGGTTGCACCATCTCGTCGAACGCCGACCAGACCGGCTCAACTAACGCGACCGACTGCTTGTACACGGCCAACGATAACAGCGGATGCTCGGTCACCGACAGTGACACGGCGTCGTATGGCTCCGAGTTCGCCGCCGCCGGCGGAGGCGTCTTCATCACCGAGTTTGCGTCGACGGGTATCAAGTGCGCGCGCTTGCCTTGCGGTCTTGGCCAGCCCGTTTGCGAGGGATGATGGCTGACATCTTGATCATCTTCCTGCTCTCAGCCAATGGTTCTACCAGCGCGCCAACATTCCCTCCGCCATCTCGAATGCGACCGATAGCATTGACCTGTCGTCGCTTGGCACGCCCGCCGCGACGTGGTCGGAGTCGTCGTGCGACATCGAGACCTACTTCAGCAGTGCGTCCCCATTCCCTGCGTCTGTCCCTCCTCTCGCTCTGTAAGGCTGACCCCCAGCATCCTTCTTTCGTCTCCCACAGCCCAGGAGCTCGTCTTCGACATCACGCTCTGCGGTTCCTGGGCCGGCACGGCCTCGGTCCTCGAGGAGACGTGCCCGGCCCTTGTCGGCGACGCCACGTGCTACACGACCTACGTCCTGGACGCGTCAAACTACGACACCGCCTACTTTGAGGTCCAGTCGCTCAAGGTTTACGGCTCGTCGTCGACGGTGAACTCGACGACCACCTCGGCCGCGTTCCCCTCGGTCGGCAGTCCGGGCGCCTGGTCCGCCGCGATGGTTGGCGGCGGCCTCGCCTCGCTTTTCGCCTTCTTCTCCTAGACAAGGACGTGCATCGGACCTCTTCTCATGCTCTCAGCCGCACTGGCAACCATCCTGAAACTCTTCTAGAGCGCCCGAGCGCGCAATCATCTGGGATGGATGATCTTGTCGACACACGTTCTCGTAACGCAAGGAGGGCCGCCGCCCAGAGAACAGTCCGTCAACCTGCGAGTGCACCGCGCTTCCCATGCCACTTCGAGAGAGGATGCCTTCGAGAAAGGTTGAAGGGAGGACAGCCTGCCGTCTGACTTCTCTGCTTATAGGGCCGACGGCGGTCGCCGACGTCAGCTTACAGAGCTTGCTGCTCGTCGCGGGCGCGCGGGCTCACTTTGGCTGACGCAGCAAGGCGAGCTCTCCATCTTGCCAGCTCCTTCAAAAGCCCTGCCCTCCTGCCTCCGTTGGCCCTTGCTTGTTGCCAGCACCCCTTCCAATCCCACGCCAGCTATGACGAAGTCGAACGGAGTCGCGCATGTCGCCAAGAACGAGCCGGTCCATGGCTATCATCGTGCGCCTCGTCGCCTGCCTCCCACTTGCTGCGCCCGTCGACCAGCTCGGCAGCTCCTCCCGGCCTCCCTGGCGAGCTTCTCCGTTGACTGGGCCTCTTCCTCTGTTCTTCCGCACCCCAGAGTTCTTGCCCAAGACCACGCCCGCCGTCGGCAGCCTTTGGGCAGGCAAGAATGAGGCTGCGGGCGGCCTGACCGACATCAGGACGTTCAAGCCGCTATCGGTTCGCGGCCTCGAATTCAAAGTCGGCTGCTTTCTGCTGGTCCTCCTTTCTCCCGAGCTGGGACTCTCTGGCTGACCTCCCTTGGCTTTCGACTGGCGCAGAACCGCATCTGGGCCAGTCCCATGTGCCAGTACAGCGCCGACGAAGGCCGCATGACCGACTGGCACTTTGCCCACTACGGTTCGCTCGCGACGCGCGGGCTCGGCGCCATCGTCGTCGAGGCGTCCGCCGTCCTTCCCGAGGGCCGCATCTCGCCTGAGGACCTCGGCCTGTGGTCCGACGACCAGATTGCCCCGGCCAAGCGCGTCGTCGACTTCTGCCACGCTCAGGGCACTCTGATCGGCGTCCAGCTCGCCCATGCAGGGCGCAAGGCGGGCACCGCCGCCCCTTGGGTAGCTGTGTCGAACGAGAGCCAGGGCCACGTCGTGCCCGTGGAGGCTGGAGGCTGGCCGGACAACGGTCAGTTAAGCTGGCACTCTGCCCTCTGCTTCAAGTGCGTCTTGAGATGTCATCAGCTGACGTGCATGCTCGGACGCGTTCCTTCGTCCCTTCAAGTCTGGGGCCCGTCCGCGATCCCGTTCTCCGAGACGTACGCCCAGCCCAGAGAGGCGACCGCTGAGTATGCTGCCGACTTGATCAAGGCCTTTGTTGAAGCTGTCGAGCGGTGCAAGGCCATCGGCTACGACTTCATCGAGATCCACGGCGCGCACGGTCCGTCCTCTCGAGCCTCTTCCGGCGCCGCGCGTTCTTTACGACTCGGACTGATCTCCTTGTTCCCTGCTAATCCCTCTCCCTTGGTCCGCAATCTCTGTCTGCCAGGCTACATGCTTCACTCGTTCTGCTCGCCCATCTCCAACACCCGATTGGACAAGTACGGTGGCAGCCTTGACAACCGCATCCGGCTCCCGCTCGAGGTGACGCGCCAGGTCCGGGCGGCCTGGGGCGATCGCCCGCTCTTCTACCGTCTGTCGGCGAGCGACTGGGCCGATGGCGCCGAGAAGCAGGGAGACGAGTGGAAGTCGTGGGGAATCGAGCAGAGCATCTACCTCTCGACGCAGCTGCAGGTGCGTCTGCCATCGCTTTGCGTTCGCCCGGGACGGCAGGCTGAACCTGTCTCTGCGCACTTCACTCTGTAGAAGCTCGACGTCGACCTGATTGACACGTCGTCCGGAGGTGTCTGGGTCAAGCAGCAGATTCCGGTCGGACCGGGCTACCAAGGTGCGCCGTGTTTTCCTCCCTTTTGGCTGCCAGTGCATCACTGACGGACCATGCATCTGCCCTTTCTCGCGCAGTGCCCTTCGCCGACGAGATCAAGCAGGCTGTCCCTTCTATCCTTGTCGGCGCCGTCGGCCTACTGACGACGGCCTCGCAGATCGAAACGGTCCTGCGCAAGGGCCAGGCTGACGTCGTGTTTGTCGCTCGCGAGGTGCTGCGCAACATCGACTTTGTGAGTCGTCTCCGTTCCCTCGCGACCTTTGGAGAACTAAGCGTTGACCTTGATGGCCCCCCTCTGCTATCCTGACAGGTCTTGAATTGCGCGCAGGAGCTCGGCGTTGCCGTCAAGCCCGCCAACCAATACGAGCGCGCGTGGACGCGCATGACCGACGCGCGCGGCGCTGAGACGAGCGAGTTCAAGCAATCGTAGAGGGGAGGACGCTTAACGAGGCGTCCGATCAACATAGACATGCTGCCTGACCGATGATCTGGCCGCATCAAAGTTCCCGCGATGAGAAAGAATGAGGGAAGCAGCGACGTTGATTTTGATCGTCGCATCCAGACGAGCGCCAAGACGCGCAGTGCGGGAAAGTTGCGGGGACCCCGTGCGACGCGTGCGGTCGACCCCCCCCCCCCCGGTCCCTCTGCCCTGCCCCTG